>JAGVSQ010011715.1:0-12073 GCA_022683975.1 Rhyacophila evoluta | reverse complement strand
GTATTTATATTAAAAGAAATTTCAACATTTTATTTGAAAATAAAAGAATTGCTTTAAAATTAATGAGACAAGGCGCACGGACGCACATTTGCGGCCATAATCCTCAAAGGGTTAACCCCAAAAAAAAAAATGCACGGTCGCAAATGTGTTTGTTAATAATATACTGCTTCGTTCGAAGCGCGAATAAATAAATTTTCTGTATAATAAACAAGTTAATACTGCCTACATGATTTATGGCGAATAAAAAATATAAATTATTTGTCGTATAGAGTTTGAAGATATTTCATTTTATTTATAGTTCGACGCGTTCAAAAGTAAATAAAAAATCAAACCTTGACCCTGTTCTGGCATGATAATAAAAACTGTATTACCAACAGAAAATAGATTTTATTGACTTCATAAGTGTAGGAATAATTGAGTATTTTTTAACTAAGCCCACTTTGAATGTGGAACATATCGATCTCAGCATAAATTATTAAGATGGTTTTCTACATGAATTAATTGTCAGCCAATTGCTCATATATATAGGAACATTCAGCTGTGGAGTGAGAACCAGCAACCTCAGGCACTGAAGTACACATAGTTTACCTTTCGGCTACCACACGTTATAATATCTATACTTAATCCGAATTTCGAGTTCTGCTTGTTATTTACCTTGACAAGACAAAACGATATAACTTTATAGGTCTTATACGGCCCGCGGGCCGGAGACACCTGACTACTGCTCACATATTGCATATCGACTGTGGAAAAGAAAAAGGACGTAGCCCTCATAGAACAAATTTTACAGTAGGTATAAAAAACGTTTATCTAGGGATTTTAGGCTCAAGTCAAAAAATTAAATAGAAACAACTTGGAAGTGCATGAAGACTAAATTTGGTGTTTTATTTACTCAATATGAAATTAATTTAATAAGTTATTTAAAAAAAACCAACACAACTGATTAGGCGGAAGCCGTTCTTCCTGGTCGAAAATTTCATAAGCTATCCTTTATTTCAAACTTAAAACCAAAATTTGGACACTAATTCGTCATTTTCGGCTTACATCATTTTGATGGAACGTGTATTATGTTGTATGCATTCAGATTATCGAATAAAAGGGTTACGCCCTTTTTTTAACAGTCGATATTTATAAAGTTTAAAAAGACTAACCTACGCTTTTGGTGTATTAATTTACATATATGCACAGTACTGAATAAACACGTTCAATTTAATGACAAAAAACGCGAGAAATATGACGATTAACTACAATATTTTTTATACGCCCATGTCAAAACAGGATATGTTTTTTATACATCAAATTATTAAAAAAAACTATATACAATATAAATATTAATCGTGGGTTGATAAATGGTTTCTTTCACAGCTTTTTTTAAGAACTCCATTAATGAATTAAATATATAATACAAGAATCAAGTCTAGAATCTATTAATTTAGAACTAATTAAAATTTTAAAAAAACCGATAGAGAAAAAGTTTATCTATTTTTTGTTTGTTTTAGATTGTTTGCAACTGAGTACACGACTAGTGTGTGGTTGTATTTCTGTAAGTGCTAATTGGATGTAGTTAAACAGAAGGTGTTCAAGCCACAATTTACCGATTGCGAGTAAAACGCGATTGATATTTTTCAAAAACAAAGTAATATTTAGTATATTTTTTATGGTATTAAGACTTTATTATGTCATTTAAATACTTAAATGGCACATACTTTATCCGTCCCGATTACTAGATTATTGAAAAACGTGCTATTTCAAAAGTTATTGAATATATTGTGGGTTGGACGTCTTCTGCTAATTAAAATAGGTTCGGCACTACTTATTGCACAATTATTGTGGATTTACCGTGAATTTGCTGCGTAAGATTTGGAAACTTGATAAGTTTTAATTAAGTATAATTATAACAACCAAGTTAGCCACAGGTAATCGGAAATACCATAGGAACTGCGCGGAATTTGATGTTGATAACTTCTCTCTCTCTATTGCAGGGGTAAGTAACTATTTTTTATGAATAGTAATTTTTTGTCTTTTAATCATTTTATTCAACTTTAATTTTTATATCGCACATATAACATAATTCACAAAAAAATGTAAATATTATACATTAAATTTCTCTTGAATGCCAGCCAACTCCACACAGTAAGTAGCATGGACATTCAAGTTTTTTATTCCTCCTGAACACCTTATTGAACAAACTATGAAAACAGAGATGCAAAATAGCTATAAATATGTGAGTGAGCAAATGAGTTGTTGTGACTGACGCGTTGCCGAACTTCTCACTTCCTCACTCACCTATTTATAGCTATCTTGCATCTCTGCGACGGTCACTTTGACGCGGTCGCTTTGCTATCCTCCCCACAATATTGCCATGAGAAATAAACATCTTTTCTAACAAAATATTTCGAAAAATGGAATAATAACATTTTGAAAACGACTTGACTGTAAAAATTTGATATATATTGAAAGGAACTCTTAACACTAGGTATATTATTAATGTGTATGAGTACTTGATTATTACCTAATCCGATATCCATATGGCTTTTGCTTGAAGTTAGGCTCATTTTTTTAGAAATAATGACAGCAATTTGCATTTAAGAAATAAAAAAAACGTTTAAACGATTTTAACCAATAAATAACATATTTAATAACATGCCAGCCATCATCTCCGGCTATCGCTTAAGCCGAGTTCTCGCGATTCAAGTTTTATTGACCGATTATATAATAGTTGAATGAAATCTATGCTAAGAACTTTTGTTTCAATACAGTTGATCAACTTTTTTTTGGATCAGCCAAAGTTTGACCCCGTCAAAATTTATCGTTCAAGAATTGAGTCATCCGTCATTTTTGTTGGTTGTCGCCAAGTTGAAATTTCACTGAAACGTCCGATCTTCATTTTTGAATGTCAAGTTCGCTTTCAAGTGGTCACGCCACACATTCATTTGACGCATAACTGTTTTTGGCGCCATATTAAAACTGATAATGTTGATCAGTTGTGCGTAATATGACGATCTAACCGTTTTAAAATTGAAACTGTTGATCAGTTTCTATTGATATCTGTAAATAAAAAATGGTTAAAATCGTAAAAAAAATTTGTTGATGAAGTATTCAATGAATATTTCATCAACAAATTTTGCGAGAAATGAAACTTGAATAGTGAGAACTCGGCTTTAGTCGTGGCATGGTAAATATTCTGCAATAAAGCTTGATTTAGTGTATTTTTAATTTCATTTTATTAAAAGTTGCCAGTCTGTTCTTTGTGGGTGTGTCTATAGCACGGATATCGAAATAAATTTATGAAATATACGGGTTAACATTTGACTTATCAACTCAAATTGATATACTGTGAAATTGGCCTAAAAGTCGTTCACTTACTGTATGGAAATCTGGTACAATATCATAGTTTTATCAAAAAATATTTCAAACTTGTTAATTTGCTTATAGATCGTAATCTAAACTATAAGAATACTGCTCAGATTCACCTTTTGGCATCTTCGCGGAACACCGGTGTTCCGCGAAGCCTGACTTGGTGTTCCGCGACAATCTGGAAAGGTTTTATACACTGTAACAAATTTAAAGTTATTCTTACTAGTAAGAAATACCCAACCTAGAAAAACAAGCTAAGTGTTCCGTAAAAAAATTCGGGCTTGCGAAGTGTTCCATTGCAGAAAAAGTTTGGGAAAACCTAATGCATAAATGTGTTGATTATATTTAGGTAATTTTGCGTTCAGAATCATCCAAATCAAGTCCATTTATTTGTTTGGAAAACTAAAAATTATAAATATCATTAATAATTATTGCCTTTTTAATAGATAAGTTTTGTTTTGAAGTAAAGTTTAAAACTTCCTCTGAAGAAACAAGCTTGAACTGAATTCATTCGTACATTTGGCTATCGATATGAATTTTTATTTTTCCCCTTCGGCATCTTACATTCCTCTTCACCACTCGCCAAGTCTTTACACCCATATTTGGACGTCTCCCGTAGCGTATGACGCTCTTCAGACCACCAGATGTATCTTGCTATGACCTTGGTTTTTGTCCACTCGAGCGTGAACGGTTCTTATTCTAACGAAGCCCTGTTAATATCGAACCTTGAAGGGAAGAAACCTTTCAGTCCGCATCCTCATAATGTATGTACACGATCATGTGACTAAAATTTTCTTCTTACCCTGTAATTGATTGGTACCCGCCCAGGCCCTGACGGCGTCTTTTAACTCCACCGAATATATCCTGGAGATAGTTCTCGACCAAATTCTGCTCGTCATTAGAATGAACACGATATCCACTACATGTCTCCCAACCGAATCAAATTTAATAACTAGATATATTCGTTTTTTTTTTAATATATAATACAACAACGTGGTTCTTAAACTCATTTTTAACTCTTTAACTGCTAATAACGATGTATATGATCTTGCCCTGTACGCCAGAGATTTTTGAGATATTAGAACACGCAAGAAAAATAATTTGACTAATAAAATTTGAGACTCAGATGTTTGATGTGACTCGCATGATATGTGCCATGCGTATGCATTAATGAGTTTAAGTCGAAACATTTTTCAAATCTAGAATATTGTACGTTTAGTAAGAAAATCTTCCCGACTCACGGGTGAGTCGTTGGCGTTCATACGGTTAAAATTCAAATTTATATTTCTAATATTTCTCTTTTATGATATACCCTAATAGTAGTATATTAAAAGTGAAGTTTGTTTTTCTTATCAGCCGTTGTTATGGTAACACATTTCACTTTTGTGTTACGTTTTAAAATCTTATCTATAAGATTCAATATAACATTAATTTTCAAGTTGACTTTATCAAAATAAGTTGAAGGAACTGATCGCCGCAAAATTTTAATTATTTTATAAAAATGATAATAAATATTTTATTATTTCTATGCGGTATACTGATAAATATTGCAATTGACATATCACAGTGCTCCGAAACCACTGTGCCGCGAGACGATGCTGGGTGTGCCGTGGTGCATTGTAAGGAAAACTTGAAAAATGGTGCCTTATTGGCGCCGCATGCCTAGTGCAGCGAAATTTCCGTCTGGTTTGCTGTGAAAGATAAAAGGTTACGGACCACTGACATATCAGATAATTTTCTGTGGTGGATTAAAGTAAAAATATTCTGAGAAAAATTTAATAAATTCATTAAGTAATAATAAATATTGCATGATAATCATAAATTCATTAATTTTATAATAATTGATGATCGATTAAGATATCTATACCACAAAAGATCTTTTAAAATAATTAACAAGTAATTATAATTATGTTCATTGAAATAAGCAAATACTTTCATCAAACACAATCCAAATAATTTATATATTAAATAGTATACCAATATGAGGTGACCACATCAGACAACGACATTTTAGTTTACTGTTATTAGTAAACGTTGAGGTTAAATTATTGACATATACAAAATTGACAACGCGAAGAAATTGTAAAAATTGTCATTAAAAATAGTGAATATTTTGCGGAGAAAAAAATGTGGTAAATTTAAAATGCGCGACAACTTATGGTGTGCAGCATTTTGTTTCCCCGGTCGTGTAGAAGTTAGCGTGCACGCCTCGCAATCCGAAGAATGCGAGTTCGATTGCTATATCTGTTGGATTTAAACAAATTCTACGATGCAGGACTGGATGTCCATTGGACCTGACAACCAATTCTCGTGAAAAATTATCTTTAAATTGTAGATACCCATATACTCTACTTTAGGAACGTACATAGTATAAAAGCAGGGGTATCCAACGGTTTAGCTTCTATGGGCCACATTGGAAAAAAGCAATTTGATTTTTGACGTATGTAAAATACACTGACGATAACTGAGATAGAAAAAAAACTAGAATTAGGACCGCGCTAACCTAATGTCCGTATTGTGCTCGCACAAGGGCGCCTGAATATGAAGAGCGCCTTTTTATAAGATAAATAAAATAAATTCGCCAGCATTTTCTAATTAGAATGATATTTCCATAATCAAAACGAGTATATTATAAAAATATAGGATTCTTAGATAAAATACTTTCAAAATTGGTTCTTTAAAAATGTGCATGTAATAATTCAGAAAAAATGTGTAAGCAGGTGGTTTATGTTTTTGCTCAAGAACGTCTTCATTCCACGACGCAGCACCGCCTAGAATATATAGTCAACATGTTTTTATAATTAATTTAAACTTCATTAATTCGTGATTTTTTAAAAATATAAACCTAAAAGACAATATAACAACATGAAATTAGTGAGATTTTAGACACTTTTATTAAATAAATATTCACATGCGTGACAGTTTTGAATACATACAATTATTTGATAATGATTTTGTAGATTGCTAAAGGACGGGAAAAATTTAAAAATCATCGCTTATAGATCAATAGCATGTTAAAATTTTATTTGTAGTATTATTAATGGTATTTTTGATCGCAATGATAGGGCCAAATTCGTAGGCACTTTGACCCGCACGGCCCGCAGTTCATAGGTTGGACAAGCCCGCACTATAGCAGGCTAATTTTCAAAGTAATTACTTTATATGAACCGCAAATTGTGTTAAATATTTAAACGGCCCTTCTCGAATAAAAATTCTACACCCCTGTGTTAAATACTTAACAATAGATTTGCGCTAAATGCAAATTCGATAAAATAATTCGCTATAATCTGAGTTGAATGCAAAAATTGTGGCAATGAATTCAGTGCCGCCGGAATTGTTGAGAACGGCGTGTCTTTGCATACGATAAAGCTTTCTTGAATTCAAAATTTGGTGAGACAACTTCGATATGCCAAATCTGTTGCACTGAACATATTTAAACGATTTCAGTATCTATTATTTACGAAGAAAATCAGCGCTTTTCAAACTTTTTTAATAATATATTTCCTTGCATATACATATGACTATTGAAAAACTGAACTGAAAACCAAATGCATTGAGCAATTTGCTGACAAAATAAAAATTAGTAAAAAATAAGCCTTTACAATGCGGAGATATGAATATATACAGATACCCATCTACGTACGATGAAAAAGCAGAACTAAATAAAAGCTTGTAAAAAATCAAATATCATTAACCGATCTTCCAAAATATGTCCTGTCGACAGCTTTTTCGGTGCGTTCATGAACTCACCGCAGTGGCTATCGACAAAAAAATCGATCGTCGATCTTGCAGAATTTCTAGAAAAAGTCTCGCCGACAGCTATTTCGGCACAATCATGTACCTACCGCAATACCATAGTGCCTTTGCTGTTAAGCTGTCTCAGTTTGGCCTTATTAAACAGCCAACATATCTTGTGGCTGTCCAGAACAGGATGCTAATCAAATTATGTGGAATTATTCTAGAAGAAGTACGGAGCAGGAACAGTTGCCCAAGACAGTACAACCAGCTGTTGAACCCATCCGGCCGATTCAAAGCTTTTTTCGTCATATTTACGTATTTTTTGTAGCTTAAAAATATTTGTCTCCCTGGTAGCGCAGTGGGTAGCGTGCGTGCCTGGCGATCCGGGGAATGCAGGTTCGATTCCCCATCTGTCGGATTTTTTAAATCCGAAAATGCAGGACTGGATGCTCATTGGGTTGAGTTATTATCTGATAAACAATTCTCGTGAAAAATAATCTGTCAAGACGTCTTCACATTGCGGAGATCCATGTACTCCTTTTTCGGAGTGGATATCTTCACACTGTGTAGATTCATGTGCTCCATGTTGGAAGCGAACATGGTATAAAAAATATATTTTGTATAATTATATAATAACATATTATTAAATAATAAAATAAAGGCATTGTAAATAAGACGACAAGTACACGGACGCCTATGTACGTCAATACTCTTCAAAGGGTTATTAATATGCGTATTCATTATTCTTCTATTCGTAAACATTGGGAAGAACTGCGGTAGACGTTTTAGTTAATACTAGACCGATTAGTAGACCTCTAGACTGAAATGTTAACGTTCGGCGAAATGGCAACGACCGTGAAAACCTGACCTGCATATTAAAACAATCATAGACTTGCCTCTCTCTTTATATTGTTTATAATTTTATATATGGAAAGTTTCCATAATCGAAAGCTTGTTATATTAACAATAAAATTCTATAATAAAAAACAAACGTGCCCAACTGAGTCAAACTATTACAAAAAAATTGTGACATTTTAAGGCAACGTGGCCAAGAGTGGTATTACACTATAAAATATCTTTGACAAACTATTCTTTTTAAACTTTTGTGGCATTTCGTCGCCAATATTGCAGGAACACGTAACTTGATTTTTTGGTTTGGGTTATTTTATAAAGTAAAGTTTTATTTTTTACAATCCCTCGTATCATAATCACATATTAACATATAAACGTGTACAAATTATTTGTTAATATAAAAATGTGCCGATGAAGCAAGAGATTGCAAATAATATATTAAAATTTTCTTTACAAAGTGACTTAAGCCAAAAAATCAAGTTACGTGTTCCTGCAATATTGGCGATGATTTTTTTTTATTGGCATACTACAGCATCAAAGATCTTTTATGAAATATTTTTAGATTAGATTTAAAAAAACTGTCTAATTTGCAAGATTTAATAATAAATTATGTCTATAAAATAATAATTAATGTCGACTCTGGAAAGTAAATAGGACGTAACCCGCACATAAATAAATTAAAGGTGGCAAAAAAACGTCTGTTAAAAACGTTTACGAACCGAGTAAGATGTTATATTTAAAACAACCAAGTCGGTCCGATTGGTTCTTTAGTAATTATTTAGTGACCATCATGGATATTAGAGAAACCTTCGCAAATATTCGTTACCTAATAAAATAACTTTTGGACAACTTAAGCCATATCGACTGTAGAAAGGAAAAAGGACGTAACCCACACAGAACAAATTTTACAGGACGCGCATGATTTTAGCCTTAATTGAATCAAGTCTTAATATTAAATATATATTACCTTAATGTGCATGAATACTATACGAGTGTTTTATTTACCTCTATCGATATTAATTTAATATGACATTTAAGAAAACACAATGATATTGATGTAGTGGAAGTCGTTTTTTATGGTTGAAAATTGGACAGGCCATACTTTTTTCAAACTTAAAAGCTAAATTTAGATTCTAATTCGGTATTTGCAGCTTACGTCCTTTTGATAGAACGTGTATTAAGTTATATAGATTGTGATTATCGAAAATAGCTATTTAAAAATATTGAGGGTTAAGTCGTCTTTCCTTTCCACAGTGTATTTAATTTTATTCGTTTCATTTTGGTATCTATAGATTATATTCTAAATTATTTAAAACTGGTAAACTTCCATATGTGAGTTTACCAGCTTTAAATAATTTATAATTTAAAATCAATTTCCATCAAGCACCATCAGTCAAAAATATTGATTATATAGATTATAAATGTTGATTTTTTTCACATTTCTGGTAGACGCATATGACGTTGAAAAGAATTAGTGATTTAACTTGTCCGTGGCCTGATAGGACATGCAAAGTTTGGCGAGATAATTCGTCGGTGGCACGCGTAGTGTTAAGTTTAATTGAAAGATTATCAGGTATGTTAAAAAAATCATTCGTCCGTATAATCAGACTATTTTTAGGCATACTCTAACGGTTCAATCGACTTTCTACAAAAAGTAACACACAAAAATCATTATACAAGAGTATCTCAATAAAAATAGACTTGCCCGAGTCATAAGTTAGTGTTTTTTCAACGTGGATATCCATTAGCCAGTTACCCTTCTAACATAAACGTTTTATCTTTGTTCAGAGTCGTGATTCACGAAAACCATTTTTTAAATTGGACAATCGACAACTTAAAAGTTTTGAATACTTTAACGTCGATTTAAAAATGTATTCTTGATAAAATGAAATCCATCAATTAGTTACAGTTTTGTCCATACAGACAGGGCCGTGTGGAAGATTTTCTCAGTATGATGCAAGTCTTTAAAGTGCCGCCCCGAAATAACGTCCATCTAGTTTATTATTTTTTTTTCTTTAGATTTGGCACTAATAGACCAGTTGCTGAGTAACAAAAACATACCAATATTAATTGCGGGTAAAGGATTAATTTTTTTAATCACTTCAGATGTGGTTCAACATGATTATCCTAAGTTTTCCCCCTCCGCCTAGGTGAGCTTAGCTAGGTAGATAAAAGTAACCTAAAATCGGTGTTTTCCAGTTTTTTAAAAAAGATGCTTCAGTTGAGTGAGAAATAAGACGACCTAAATGAATCTGAAGAAAAAGAAGTGAATCAATTAATAACAGATGTTTTCTTCGTCGAGCTTAGGAAGATGAAGAATTATTATAACTTTGAAGTAAGCGTGTACTTATACTACTCCACCAAAATAAATCATGTCAGTACTCATTTTATGCATAACTTTACGTTCTATAACATACAGATTGACAAATTTTTGGTTTGATGCGTCGTTTTCGAGTTATTTTGTAAAAACTGGAAAATACCCCATTTTAGGCTACTTGTATCTACTTAGTTGACTAAGCTCACCTCGGTGAATGTTTATATTTAGGATGTAGCGCTCTGTTACTTATTTATCGTGTGAACGTGAAGTTAGTACAAAAATAATAATAGACACACTCAAGCAAAGTGAATAAACAATCGGCTAAATTCTAAATCGAGATAATACAACAAATGTAATAATAACTTGTATTTTTCCTAATTAGTGTTATTTGTATTGTGCAATATTTACATCCAAAGGTAGTCACCCGTGTTTGTTGACTTTTTTTATTTCCTGGTCCAAAATACAAAGTGAAGACTCCATTTGATTTACCGGACAAAGTTGGACACGCGCTTCTGTAGGGTGTCCACAAATCGGCCAAAAACAATATAATTCTGCGAAACTCTGAATAACTTCGGTGCATATTATATTAAAAAAGCGCAGCTGCCGTATAGACCAATGACCCAAGTAAATAAATTACGGTGTCCAATAGTTCAGAATTGTTTGGAACAGTTTCCAATTGTTACGATCGTTTCATGACATCTTTTATGCTACTATTTGTGAATAATTAATGCAATAGCTGCTATTAATGGAATGGTTATATTTTTGTAATTATTTCTTTATTCTTTTGTTATATTTTCTATTAGGATCTACTTAATGTGAAGACACGCTTTGGCAGATTAATTCTCACAATAAATTGGTTGTCAGGCAATTGCTCAACCCAAAGAGGATCCAGTCGGGACCTACTCCGATACCACAGGCCTGTTTATGATATATTAAAAAATGGAAATGATCGACAAACTACAACCAGCTCTTCAAAAGACTCAGCTGTATTTATGTACAAATATGATATGTTATATATAAATTGTCTTTCCGGTAGCGTAGTTAGTAGCGTGCGGGCCAAGTAATCTGGGAAACACGGGTTCTGTCCTATCTGTCGGATTTTAAAAATCCATAAGTGTAGGATTGTATGCCCATTCGGTTGAGCATGTCTGACAAACAATTCTAGTGAAAAATAATTTGTCAAAACGTCTTCAAAGTGTGTAGATCCATATACTTCACTTTCGAAGTGGATATCTTCACATTGTGTAGAGGCATATGCTCTACTTTTGGAGTGAAAATGATGGGTATGTGGTATATATGAAAGATTTTTTTTAATTGAGTATATTTTCTCGTTGTGTGGTCACCCGACAGAACTCACTCGTTTGCAGCGAAAACTAAATCGTCGCTGCCTCGTGTTGCCTTTATCTGTAATGAAACAAAGACCCCCAACGTAAACATTTTCTTTGTGTAAACGGAGTATGTATTTACTACAATACTACTCTTGCTAATATAGTAGTACCAGTGATAGTTTATAATCATCGCGTCGGAATTAAAATTTAATAAAAAAATATTTTTCGTGATTCTTCGAAAATTAAAAATAACATCAGGAATAACCTGAGTTAAGATAACCTAACCTGACCAATCTGAACATAACTAACATAATCCAATCAAACCTAACCTAATCTAAGGTAACCGAACCTAACTTAATCTAACCGGACCAACTTTAATTTCACCTAACCTAACTTAACCTGACCAACATTAATCTAAATTTAGCTAACCCGGCCATGGTTTGCCGAATATGCACTTGAGTCTCCTGCTCGAACGCATTCA
>JAGVSQ010011714.1:0-12074 GCA_022683975.1 Rhyacophila evoluta | reverse complement strand
TGGGCATCCAGTCCTGCATTTTCAGATTTTTTTAAATCCAACACAGATGGGGATTTGAACCCGCATTCCCCGGATCGCCAGCCACGCACGCTACCAACTACGCTAACCGGTGAGACGGTAATTTAGGACATTAATAACTAATAGGCATATATATCTAGTAGGGTATATCGGTAATTAAATCATTTTTTGTAAAGAAAAAGACAAATAATATTTTGTAAATTCATATACATGTGAGTGTTAATGTTTCGCTAGAAAAAATGACAAGGTTCATATAAGTGATATGTTAGATTTTAACTTATAATTAATTCAATCAAGAAATATTTTTAAAAATAAATATTTTTGTTTTCCTCTGAATTAAGAGCCTACCACAAGACGTGATGTTTAAATAGATCTCAAAACAAATTGATTTCAGATGCAACATGATTAATGTTTAAAATCAATTAAATAAATTATTTACAAAAAACGTGCCAGAAGTAACGTAATTGTTACATAATAAAAACTATACTTGTATTAAAAAAATCTTAATTTATATTCCATAACGTGTGTTTAATATTCATATATTAATTGTATTGATACTATTATAATTAAATTTCATAGAATTGTCTATTTTTATTGGGTACTTATTATAAATAATAATCGATATATTATTTTTTTACCACACACGAATATATGTATTCTTGTTTTTGTTTAATTCTTATTAAACGTTTATATCAATTACTTTCTACTGAGAATTCATTAATAATAATAAATAGTTTAAGCGACATAATATATTTATAATATTTCAGGATATATTGTCACATTTTTTTTAATTAGTAACTATTTTTTTAATTGGTGGCAAGTAATTATTTTCGTTTAATAGCAAATTGGTCTCTATGTGTCGATTTACTTAGTCAATCTGTTTTTGTAAAATAGTCAAATTTAATTTGGAAAAAAGGACGTAACCCACATATAACAAATTTTACAGGAGGCACAGACATTGTTTATTTAATGATTTTGTACCAAATTCAAAACATTACACATACGAAACCTTGGTGCATGAAGATTAAAACCGCTATTTTGTTCACTCAATATAAATATTTGTCTAACTTATTAAATTATTGTTAATATTTAAATAATTATCAATAGCTTACTATTTAAGATAAACCAATACAATTGACGGGGTGGACATCATTTTTTTGAGTCGCAGATTTTACAGAAATCTTTCTTTCAAACTTACAACCTAAATTCAGACACTTAACAGGCATGTTTAGCTTACAGCATTTAACTATGACGAGTATTAAGTTGTGTACATTGTGATTATCGAGAAAATTATTCCTTTCCATAGACGATGTGTTTTTGTTGAGTTGTCGGCCAATCATTCATTGTATTGGAAATTTGATCCTGTATTAAACCAAACATGGGAAAAAAATATATTTTTTTTTATACCATGTTCGCTCTCAACATGGAGCATATGGATCTACACAGTGTTAAAATATCCACTTCGAAAGGGAGTATATACATCTCCGCAATGTGAAGACACCTTAACAGATTATTTTTCACGAGAATCGTTTGTCAGACAATTGCTCAACCCAATGAGCATCCAGTCCTGCGTTTTTCATTTTTTTTTGAAATCCGACCAGATGGAGAATCGAGCCCGCATTCCCCGGATTGCTAGACGCGCACGCTACCAACTACGCTAGCGGGGAGACAAAAAACATAAATATTCTAATTACGTGATTTGAACCTCAATTCAGGATGACTTACACTAGCATTACTTCAGTGAGCTACAATCGATTGAGAATAATAAAATACACTCATATTCAACATTATGGTTCGTTTAAAAATATTTATTTAAAATTGTTTTTTTCGTGGTTCTTTTTTTATCAAACGTAATAAAACGGTACTACTTCTTAAATCAAACAAAACGATGTTGTGTTTTTTTGATACAAAACCCATATCAAGATTCAATCTACATATGAATCACGAGCCAAGAGGAAAGTAATTTTGTTTCAAGTGTTTTATTGTTCAATAATTCATCTTTAAAAGATGAAGATAGCGATTGGAATATTTTCATGTGTGGCTGAGCGTTATGTTATAAATCGACTGTAGAAATGAAACAGGACGTAACCCACACAGAAAAAAGTTTACAGGGGGCAAAGAAAAGTTTATTTTATGATTTTTGTGTTGTATTTATTTATATTTGTCAGTAGTAATCAGATATTTGAAATTCTGAAACACACGTCCGTATTTATTTGATTTATCAAAGTAGAAAGGCAAACTAACATAAACCTCAGTTTTTTTCGATAAATATAATTTGTAATTAAAACACTCCATAAAAATAAAGCTGCAAATAGCGAATTAGTATCTAAAGATAGCTTTTAAGTTTAAAAATAAAAGCTTACGAAATTTGTTACCAATTTAATTAGTTTATTTATTGAATAGCTTAATCAATTAATATCAAATTAGGTAGATAAATTTTCAGTTATAATCATCATGGACTGTAATATTGCATCTACTAAATAGTTTAACTTTGGTCCAAAATTATTAAATAAACACTTTTTGTGTCTCCTCTTAAGTTTTTTCTGAGTGGGCTACGTCCTTTTTTTTTCTACGATTGAAGTACAATGTTTGTAAGTACTATTGTTACTTTAATATTTTTGATATTTTTTTTCATTTAAATCTAAAGATTATTTTAGATAATGCGATGCCTACACGAATACAAATAATGGTATTGTTGTAATTTAAGAATACTCTTACGATACATATTTAGATAAGGCATAGAACGCTCGAGAATTTGTAACAATAAGAATGCACAGTAATGAATGTCATTAAAGATTGTGTTGCCATCAAATAGGGTACGGTATATTTATAATATTCTACGTTCGAACATGGAAAACTAACAAGTAACAGCAATTTATGGGTTTATGACGTTAAAAATCAATAACTGAAACAGTACATTTTTTGAAATTGTCACACGTAATTATACTCTCATACTTCGTCTTCCCGGTATTCCCGGTTCCCGGTTAGCAAACCAATTTTGGGGCCAAAGATTACAAATTCAAATCCTACAGCTGGAAGCTTTATGAAATATTAAAATGCTGAACTGTACGCCCAATGGACTGAAGAATAGGGTAACAGCTAATTCTTGCGCAAAATACGTGTCTTTACATTACGATACATTATATATTTCATTTCTTGTATGGACACCTGAAGGCTTTGTGGTCCTCCTATTTAATAGCAAAGCGGTTAGCACACGCGTTTCCTAGCTAGAGGTTCCACATTAAATTCTCAAAGCTGCAAGATTTTTAAGATCCCATATTACAGGAATAGATAATTGATGGGTTGATGGGTTGATGAAAAAAAATCTCTCCAGAAATGTTTCCATTTTGTGGAGATTTACAGGTATATTATATTTCTTAAATGGGAATTTAGAGACTGTGTAGGATGTCGATGGCTTAATTTGTAAACCAGCGAACTACACGTGTGACAAATGTTCAGAAGCAATGAAAATCTTTGGTGAATTGGTATGTTACTGCTTAGAGTTGGCTGTTGAGTGTAGGGCAATTTCATTTTTTTGTGAATTTCGTGCGTTTTGTGTGAGACAGAAAAATTGAGAGAAAAAAAATCGTTTTATCGACCAAGAGTGAATTTGGCTCGTTTGTAGATGAAGACATCGATATGCTCTACTTTAGTAAGGGTTTGTTAAAAATAAAATAAAAACAACAAAGTTAAAGAATAGCACGGTCGTTAAAAATTCAACATTGAATAAATCGTATTTTTAAGTAGAAAACTATCTTCACTGTAATCAAAGAGAGCGCCTCGTTACTCACGACTTTACTTGTAATTTTAGTCAGTAAATATTCTTGTTTACAGATAATGGTCCTACAATGAGACTGTTAACAAGAATAAAACTACAGACATGTTACGTAATAAAAAAAACCATCACCATTGTTACATATATTGGAACTTTTAAAAAAGTATCATGGGAATCACATTTACATAAAATATATTACAGCTTCAAAACTATTCAGAATTAAACACATTCCTATCAATATCTTTAGAATATACTTATGAAAACGATGTATGTATATATTGTCTGTAATTGATTTAATATCGATCGTAGAAAAGAAAAACGACGTAAGCCTCAGCTTTTTTTCAAAATAGCTTTTTTTCCGATAATTACAATGTATACAACTTAAAACACGTTATATCAAAAGGATTTATAGCTGCAAATGCCAATTAAGAGTTTAAATTTAGCTTTTGAGTTTAAAAAAATGATGGTCTGTGAAATTTGCGATCAGAAAAAAGGACTTTCGATACATCAATTTTATTGGTTTTTCTTACATAAAATATTAAATTAATGTCAAAGTGGGTGAATGAAGCATCAGTTTCAATTTTTATGCACTAGAATGTTGTGTCTATTGCTTTTTTTTTGTTTTATACCATGCTAGCTCCGAAATTGGAGCATATGCATCTACATATGTGAAGATATCTTCTCCAAAAATGTCTAGTCAACCTATTCTGCACCTTTTGATAGATCGTGTTTTCAGTTGTATACATTGTGATTATCGAAAAAAGGAGCGATTTAAAAAAAGCTGAGGGTTACATCTTTTTACATTTATACAGTTAATATTTGATATAATTATCTTTTTTAATTTTTGCCATTTTTAATCAAAAAACAGGCCACTTATATAAAGCTTGATTAAAATAGGGATATACAAGCGTAGAGAGCATAGATATTCTAGTGCATAGATGTTTCAATTATTTGCGCCACAGTATACGCCTACATAATTTATATGGAGACGTTTAGAATAGATGAAACAAAACTCATACGAAAGTGACATTGAAGACTACTATACATTTTGTAACACTTTTAAGTAGATTGTATATTGTTTTAGAACGAGCTTTTAGTAATGAATATTAATAGCGCAGCACCATGAAACATATATCAATCAAGGATGTTTACCAACATTTTAGCTATAAATACAATAATTTATTATAATGGCGGGTGATTGGCTTACTACTGATCCTCGTAGAAATAAACTATGAAGAAGCGTCTTTGAATTTGAGCTTTATAGTCTAAGTTTAATTTGAGATATTGCTCAAGAATAACAAACTTGTAGGTTTCATTCAAAGAGGGACCCAAAAAACACAAAACATAACTTCTAATGAATTTTAAAATTCAATTATTATGTTCATGCATTTTTCAGTTAAAATCGTTCTGTTCACTGAGCATGAATATTGCTTCGTTTGAAATCATTGTAAAAATAAAAACGTTGGTGTAGATTGTGTCTGATTATCACTGGCTGATAAAAATGTTACATTACTATCCAATTAACATGCCATATATTATGCGTTCATGGTTCAGTGTTTATTTGAAAAGAGGGGTAAATTGTACCGTGTGTAATGATTTACTTAAAGTTAGAGCAATCATTATGTTTTTCTAACTAAACATTATATCAAAGAAGAAGAAATGTTGTTTTGAAAGTTATATTGGTAACTGTTCAGAGCGTCACATCACCATCAGGATATTTACTCTACTTAATACTACTGTGACCAATACTTATAATGTATTCTATGTTTCCAAATATACTAATTGCAAAGTCTTTAAACTTTGTGTATTCCTCATAAAAAATACCCCCATTATTTCAAAAATACAAACGTTAATCTTCATCAACATTTATAATTATTTTGTATTAAATTTAGCACAGGTGTGTGCGTGAATTATTGGATACTGTTGGTGTATGTGCTGGGAAAGATGCATCACCCGTTTGAATGATATCATTTATGATGTCTCAGAAAAGAAGAGATGGAGCATTGTAAGCGATTTGTCATAATGGCATATTGTATCAATGATATATGCCTCAGAATGTCGCTGTTCTGTTTCTGTCATTAATTTTTTCATTTGTTGCAATTACTTAATATTATTTTACTTTTAATAAAGAGTAAAATGATTTTTATAGCCAATAACAATATTTGACCTAAACGAATTTGTCTGATTTAAATTTAAAATATAAATATTTAACTGAACGCTTGCAGCCTAGTGTAGTAGCTTATTGAACGGTAAAGCGATTGTTAAAATTGAGGTGACCTTACGTTGTAATAAAGCATTATTATTGAAAACATGTAATATAAGTTCATACAGTCATATAAAGCCGTTGGAGTTAAATTAAAGAAATGGGCATCTATTTGAAGATCTGGAAATTAATAATTTACATGAAACTGGTTGAAAAATAGTAAGCTTAGTATGCTAGAAAGGCTTCTTATCAACATTTCTAACGTGAATTTTCAACAAATATTATAAACTATCATAAAAAAAAGAATTGAAATCGTGAATAAAGTGACGGAGTATTCAAAGTCATAAACGGGTGCTTTTAAAGCTTAAAATTGGAGAAAGTAATCAACAAATAAAATAGAAAAATTTAATAGAGAAGTCTCTTTAAAAAAGATAAAAGCTAGTTTTATACACTTAAGTAATTATTAAGTAACTTTTAATTGCATTTGAATTTATTTGAAGTCGAAACTAAGATACAAATAATAATATAAAGCACGATAGATACAAAGCTTGTTTAAATTTAAAATTCTTGCAATTAAATGTAGTTCAGACCTCCTGGTGGTTATTTTGAATGCACCGGAAATGCGTTAACGATAATTAATTTGATAATCTAAGATTGTGGTTGTTTCTTCTGTACTCATTAAATAGACTGTTAAAACCACTTAAAAATAAATAACAATTATAAATTTATACATTGGGGAGTGAGCTTGTATTTATAAGAGAAGTGTCTTTAGTTTTAATAGTGATATCAATCTAAAATGTATAATTATTAAGTAAGGAATGGTTAAGAAATGAGAGAGTAAAAGTGTATCGCATTAATTTATTTAATTAATTCACTGCCTATATATATAAGACAATTTATATATTGGTATCAAAATATTCAGCATTCGTTTGTGACTTCAAACAATAGCTTATTATTATAAAAATATATTGGCCATTTTAATTTATATTCGACCTCGAAAAAATGTGTAAATATTTTTGTCTCCCTCTAAATACCTTTTTCGTTTTATTTATTTTCTTTCTAACATGAATATCTCATAATGGTACTCAACATAACATGAAAGTATCAGAACAAACAATAGATCCGTTAAATTACATGCATTCGATTATTTTCTTCGTTGCTTACTTTGTTATAAGCTTTTATTTAACTTCGAACCAACGGTTAAACAATTTCTGTTGTTATCTCTATTTAACATAAGCCATTTTATTACTATTGTCTCACTTCCATCCATATTGTAATAAAAAATACGACTGTCAAATGACATGATTTGTAATAAAATATAAACAGTTTAAATGTCTCCCTAGTAGCTGAGAGGTTAGCGTGAACGCCTTGCACCCATGTGATTCGGGTTTGATTTGTACATCTGTCAGATTGTATAATGATTCGAAAATATAGGGTTAAGTGCCCATTGGGCTTACCATTTGTATGACAAATTATTCTCGTGAAAAATAATCTGATAAGGCATATCTTCACATTTAAGAGATCCATATAATCTAACTTCGAAGCGGACATCTTCACACAGTGTAGATTCATATGCTCCACTTTTACGGCTTGATATTCACAATGTATCGTATATAAATATAAAAGATAAATTATGCAAAAATCATTCGTTCTTTTCAGCGGAAGATGGCAAGTGTAGCGGATAAGAGATATAAAATTTTATAAAAAGATCAATGTATTAATTATTTACCACTTTCTGTACCCGGCCACGCGTTGCTGTGGCTCAGTTTCGTTAAAAATAACGACGTTGTTTTTCAAACAAAGCATGTTTTTACCTGTTAAAGCTGTAATATCTATATAATATTTGGTATATAAAAACACGCGCGTATTTAAATGCAACGTTGTGTCAAAATTTTAAACCGATCGGTGAAGAACTTTTGGAGATTTAAGATTTTGAACAAACAAACATTTAAATTTTTATTTATAAAGATAGATAAGTCTTTATACTGACTTACTGATAATTACAAGTATAGCAAACAGTGGATAGAACCTCAAATGAATACAATTATTGTTTTAATTATTTATTATGAATACCGACTTCACTGCTAATTGTTATGCTTCTGTGTATTTGTAACAATAATATTATTCATTTGTTAGCGAATAAATTGATATCTATTTTAGATCCGATTAAACTAAATAACAAATAGAAAGTCAAAGTATCAGGCGAACATAATATCCGAGAAGCGCGACAGTGAGTTACTTGTAACAAATACTCCTTTTGGTAAAGAGGGCATAGGCATCAGTATCACAGAGCTATACCTACAACGGGCGACTTACAAAAGACTGTCGACCCATTAAACCCTCGGCATTTGTAGAACAAAAAGCATGACATATAAAGCAGGGAGGAAAGCGCCTAGTCGATACAACGTAACTAGAGCTTTTGTTGTTTGTGAAGCAAGCGTGTTTGTATTGCTTCAGATTTCGATACACTCTCTCTGCTCGCTCCAATGTCGTCCCGTGTCTATTTCTGAACGCCTGGTACATTGTTATATTGTCTACCTACACGTGTTGGATGTTGAGAAATCAAAATTACATATAACAATACGGTTTTGAAATTTGTTGTTGACTTGAGTACTTGGAGCGGAGTTTGCTAGAAATAAATTACTATAACTGAAAACGCTCAATGTAAAACATTAACATTTTGTAATACAATAAATAATTTCAATTCGTATTTCATCTTGAAACATAACACTTATATATCAACTATGGAAGGAGAAACCAGCGAATAATTCGTGTGGATAATATTTAGAGGCAGATACAGAAGAACATCGAACAATGCTTCAGTAATAAATGATAAATTATGCACCGTATACGTTACTAATGTTTCACGAATCAACAATGCGGATTGCATGAGCATTGGTGCTATTATTTGTAAACGTTTTTTTTTTTATACCATGTTTTGCTCCCAAAGTGGAGCATATGGTTCCACACAGTGTGAAGAAATCCACTCCGAAAGTGGAGTATATGGATCTCCATAATGTGAAGACGTCTTGACAGATTATTTTTCTCGAGAATCGTTTGTCAAACAATTGATCAACCTAATAGGCATCCAGTCCTGCAATTTTAGATTTTTAAAATCCGACCAGATGGGGAATCAGGCCCGCATTCCCCGGATTGCTAAGCGCGCGCGCTACCAACTACGCTAACCGGGGAGACAAGCTTACTTAAACCTTCTCTAGAGTATATCATTGATATCGACTTAGAACTGGTTATTTTAGATCTTGTACATTTTTTTTATTTCTTATACCGTGTCCTTTCCCAAAACTGAGCATATAAATCTACACAGTGTGAAAATATCCATTCAGAAGTAGAGTATATAGATTTTCGTAGTGTGAAGACGTCTTGAAAGATAATTTTTACGACAATTGTTTGTCGTAGAAATATTCAACCCGATGAGTATCCATTCCTGCATTTTTTTATTATGAAAAATCCGACAGATGTGGGAATCGAACCCGCATCCCCTGGATTATTAGGCACGCACACTACTGGAGGGATAAACATTGACATTTAATATATCAATTACTTACTGTTTTTTGAAATTATTTTTTATAAAATCGTCACTACAACCTTATACAAGGTTACTTTCGGCTAAACAGTTGATATGATTTAACAGAAAAAAACATATTTTTGAAAGGATTAAGGATGTAAGCTTCAATTGTCTTAAATAACTTTTATTTGATAATACAAATGTTTAAAACTTAATACACGTTTCATCAAAAGGATGTACACTGAAAATGCCAAATAAGTGTCTTAATTTATTAACTACTATTCGGTTGTAATGTATGGTATTAGAAGCGTGGAGTACTTTTAAAATTTCAAGAACTTCTCAAGAGTAGCTTTTTAAAATATCGGTTATTTTTTTCTTACCACACTGTATTACTTAAAGTTTTTGAAACTCTTAGTTGTTAATTATCGTTATTATATAATATATATTATTATTTTGTAACTTACAGCACATATTGCGTATGCCATGATACGAGTTTGGGACTTGCCTCGTGTTATCCTTCCAAGCACTTTGATAGTAACTGCAAATTCGTAACTTTATTCGGAAAGGCAAGTCCTGGAAAAGTTTCTGGCAGAAGTTGAGAAGACGTCGACCCTTTGCTGCTAAGTTTCAAATGATATCACTTGGTGCTGCCTACTAGTTTGAATAATGCATCCCTAATCTTTATAAAATTGATCGTAATCCGATGGACGCCATCCTGAAACATTTGTAGATAAAGCGTATCTAATTTATTTAAAAGCATTTGACAACTATGATATTTTATTTATTTTCAATTATCTACACTTGGCCGTTTTATCGTGCCAATAAGAGCTTTCGTTTTAATGACGGAGAATATTGATTAAGATCATAAAGTTGTGTTGATTTTTTTATCATTTTTTTTATTCCATGTTCACTCCCAAAGTGAAGCATATAAATCTACAAAGTGTGAAGATATCCACTTCGAAAGAGGAGTATATGGATCTTCGTGATGTGGAAACGCCTTGGCAGATTGTTTTTTACGAGAGTTTTTTATCAGACAATTGTTCAAACCAATGGGCATCCAGTCCTGCATTTTCGGATTTAAAAAATCTATTCTTTAAAATCTCTAAAATGAGTATATATCTTCAAATACTATCATTTTTATTTATACGCGACGTATTTTACACAACTAAAATATAATTAAAGTGTCTTTTTTTAAATTCCAAAATAAATACCAGTTTCTAATTATTTCTTATGCGTACATCCTTTTGATGGAATGTGTATTAAGTTGTATACATTGCGATTTTCGAATATGATCTATTTCGAAAAAATGGGGGTTACGTCCTTTTTTATTTCCATAGTCGATATGCTATCTGAACTGATAACCTAAGGCGTTAATATCACCGTTCTGAATTTACAGTTACTAAGTGGATATAATAATTTATTTATTTTATACATATTGTAAAATTAAATTTATAAGTTTCATAAATTAACAACACGATATACTCGTACATATGGTTATAACAAATATATTAAAACATTTTTTTTTATACCATGTTTGCTCCTAAAGTGGAGCATATGGATCCACACAGTATGAAGAAATCCACTCCGAAATTGGAGTATATGGATCGCCGCAATGTGAAGACGTCTCGACAGATTATTTTTTACGAGAATCGTTTGTCAGACAATTACTCAGCTCGAACCCGCATTCCCCGGATTGCTAGGCCCACACGCTACCAACTACGTTAACTGGGGAGCCGCTAAACATATTAAAATATAAAAAAAAAAAAATAATATGCAGAAGAAAGAAGAGAATGTCTACTAAGTAAGTTAGACAGACCCTATTCTAATAATGTGTATAATAACATTCATCTCAACTCGCTCTCATTCAGGTGGAATATATCAATATCTGAGGCAATCTCGTCAAACATTACCATTGTTCTCCGCATTGGCATCACTACTGGCAGGATGGTCCTGCATTTAAGAATGAAAAACTCCATTATTAATTATTTCTTTTTAGTCTGTGAATTAAGTGATAATTTAAGTATGTATAATTATTATATAATAAATATAAAGAAATGTGTGACGATTTTTTTAAAATATCAGATTTGTTCAGGAAAATAGATTATTTCTATGAAAATTAAATTTATATTACCTTATGAAATTGCAACGTTAGTATTTGAGCAGTGAACGTGTAATGTAGAAAACACTCCGAACATATTCATACAGCCATCCAATATGGAGAACACATTGCAAAGAAGGGAAGAAAATGCCGCGAAAATTTCTCGCACGACACTTCTAAGTGGGTGATGTAAAAAATAATTTTATTTTCAAGTCAGCAAAAAGATAGCTTTAGTAATATTGCAACGAAAACGGATCGTCATTGTTATATGAAAATGGAAACGAAAAAATTTTATTATCACGTACTATTTTAAAATCTAAAAATTAAATTTTAAACAATCAGTTTGATTGTACTAATATCCACATGATGCCTTCTCGCAGTTTCTTTTTCTGTACGTTATCAAATTTTATTTATTTATTTACTTTATACATGTTGTAATATCACAAATTATAAG
>JAGVSQ010011713.1:0-12074 GCA_022683975.1 Rhyacophila evoluta | reverse complement strand
ATTCCGAAATGGGAGCGGCCACATGTGGTAATGTTATACACATTCTTACCAATTTTAAATTACTGTTCAGTTTATTCTGATCCTTGCTTGGAAATATACGAGCATTGTTTACAAATTGATATACCCAATTTGATTGATTTTATGATATTAATTGAATTGAGAACGATGAAAGATTTTAGTGTTTTTTCTAAGTGGGTTACTTTTTTTTCTTTTCCACGGTTGATATTATATAATAAATAACTTCACAATTATGATACATATTGATCATAATAGATCATTTTTACATAATACGCTCAGATAAAAATCAGTCATACAGGTATATTATAAACTTTTTATCTCGTATTAAATATTATAATAAGCATATTTACTGATAAAAGTAGATAATTACCGTTATTCCATCAATCAATGAAAAAAGAACGTGATTTAAATCTTGATTGAAATCACGTTCCATAGACAACTAGATTAATTTATTCGGAATATTTTTGCTATAACATCAACCGTAAAAACCGTTTTTATTCGATTATCGCAATGTATACCGCTTAATACAGTTCTAGCAAAAGGATATAAGCTGAAAATGTCAAATTAGTGTCTGAATTTAGTTTTTAAAATTGAAAAAAGCATGGCTTTTGAAATTTTTGACCAAAAAAGAACCTCCACTAAATTAATTATTGGTTTTTCTTAGATATCTTATTAAATTAATATCATGTTTAATAAATAAAACATCAGTTTTAGTCTTCATGCACTTCACGGTTGTGTCTATTTAATGTTTTGACTATAGCCCAAAATAATTAAATTATCGTTTTTTGTACACATAAAATATGTATTATATATAATATAACAAGTGTAATTTATCTATACACCTAAATTTATTCAGCAGCGTCTTTATTGTTTCTTTGTTTTCTGTTATCTCATTAAAATTAATTAATTAATTAATTACCATGTGTAATATGGTTTTCTTTATTACAGATATAATATCTGTACATCACCTGTAAGGTTTTCAAAAACCATATTTAATATCTAACATATATGAATAATATGTTTTACTCTATAGTATGTAACCACTTGAAGAAGTAATGTAATATTAAAATGTGTATTTTGTATTTTACTTAAATAATTAAAATATTCTTTATTGCCATCTATCAAAACTTTATCTAAGCTAAATATCATCAAATTTATTATCTAAAATAGCTTTACAATTTTTTCTGTAGATGGTGTTTATTAAAACAAATGCATCAATTAATATTTTATAAATAATTACAAAATTTCGTAACTCGTGTCAACATATTCTTTAAGTATTCTTAAAAATATGCAAGATACATTCGCGTATTATTAGTAGCTACCGTGGAGCAGTTGGAGCAATTGGTTCAGGCGCACAAATCATGGGAGGCGCAAAATTGAAAAAAAGATAACATACAATGACATACAACATAATACTACTATGCATGAGCTCAAAAAACGGCAAATCGACACGAGCTACAGAGAAAAAATTTAAATGGGGATGCGGTGACTTTACTTGCTTCAGGGCACTTTATTTTAAGCTACGCCACTAGCAGAATGCCATACTTCCTAAACTTCCATTACTTTATTATGTCATTAAAAAAATATTTCCAATTAATGAAATAACTTGAAAATATGTACTTCGCATTAAACATTTACAAAAAACATCCTTAACCACTTAGTTTATTCAAAGCTTAATGAATAAAACTGAAGTAAACTTATTAAAAAATTCACCATGATGATATCGGATTACATTTTCAGTTAAAACGAGATCTTGCAAATCTATATTATTTTTTGCTTTATAGCCAAATCCAATGAAATTTTCTGCGATATAATAGAACCTCGATATAACAGACTTCGGATATAATGTACAAAATATCTGTAATTAAGTAAAACCGCAAATAAATAGCAAATAAGGATGGAAAGAAATGCAGAATATCACTGGCCTTTCATAGGGCCGTTTATTTTAGTCTTTAAATTAACATACATCAATTTTTATATATAGTTTATTTTTACATTGTATCTACATAACATTGATATTATTAAATGTTTAGATTATGTTTTCATTGTTATCTCACCATTCTATAACACCAAAACAATACGTTACATATATTGAAATGGGCCCTTCACCCAGTTTTTTGTTTACAATAATAACTTTTTGAGATTACTTACATTATTTATGATTACCTAAATATTTAGTTACATTAATAACGGATTAATATTATAATCTCTTTGAATATAAAACCTTGAAATAATAAGTTTTTTTAAGACTTCTAAAACTAAATATTTTTTTATAAATTACAACATTAATCTATCAAGAGATCGTTTAATTCTTGTTTTTCTTAAACTAACAACTAAATAAGCAATGTCTCAATACTGTCAGCAGATTTTGAAAGAAAGTGATATAATGAACAATTTTAATGAGTACATATTACAAACAGTAATCACTAAAAATAGAAAAACTTTGGATACTGGGAATGAGGTGGTTTAATTGAGAACGCGGAGATAAGCGAGCGGACGGGGCATACTCTTGTCACCTAAAAAAAGATGGGGTGGCGCTGGACTTGGCTGAGGTACGTACGACGGATGCCTCCATAAAGAGTGAACCCCGTTTGCCTCTTTTTACAAACGAGTTTTCTGGACGATCGGCGGGTACCATCCATAGGAAATGTATGGTGGAATCAAGGTACGATGGTATGACCTGGAAGGATGGACGAGGTCTGGCGGGTGACAAAGATTCCTGAAGGAGCCATGTGGCAGCCATATGCTTTATTTACGGAGCGAATTTGGTGGCAAAAGGGAAATCACTACAAAATGATTCAATGACTCAAATGAATAAATACTTCTGAAGGACTAGTTTTAGCTCAAATAAAATGTGATAATCATTGACAGCTAGATACTACACTCAACAAGACATTAACTAGAATTACTTAAGCTGCCTATACATCTGCAGTCCGCCTGCAGTCCAAACACTGTTAATCCAAGACGATGATTAGGATTGAGGCAGGTCACGTATTAGTTAGTACGCATTGATAGTTGTGTACTGTCGGTCTGATCGACAGGCGCATGATACATGTCAAACTCATGTGTGAAATGCCTCAATCCTAAATATTAATCTTGGATTGACAGTCCCCGGACTGCAGACTGACTGTAAGTTTATGAATACCATGTAGTATCAAATTGGGTAAATTATGTTCAGCCCCAAGAATAATAATCGACCGGAAAGAGTGTAATATCCGATTCTCTCTATATAACGTATACTATTTTTATGAACTAAGCAGCCCATTATATATTATACGTCTTTCTATTTAGCTTCGTAATTTCATCAGAAAAGCTATTTTAAGTAATTATACATAATTTTTTAGTAGTATGTATTTCCTTGCATTCAGGTTATTAATACCTGTGTGTATTTATTAGTTATTGAGAAGCAATGAGAAAAGTACATGTGCTAATTTCAAAAAAATAAATTACAACATAATATCGCCAGTGTGGCCACTTGACAAAAATATTACAAATAAACAGTGATAAGACAGGTATTTTATTATTTAGTGCATCTCGGATTAAAATTATAATCAAATTGACCATTAAAATTAATAATATTATCAAGTTTATAACCGCAGATTTCAATCCAGAAATATATAAATGTAATAACTCATTTTTCAGTTTTAGCAAAAAAAATATAGAAATAACTGTTTTTACCATGGTCCCACTATTAAATAAAATGGTTTTTATATATATATATATACAAATAACAGTAGAGATAGAAATTAATTATTGTATTTCAAATATTATAAAGATCGTTACGCGTTTCAATGCGATGGTAGCATTGTCATGTCATTAATATAAATAACAAATTTAGGATTTTTACTTTAAGAAATAATTTTAAAGTATAGATTTGATAGCAAAAGAAAAAATCAGCAGTTAAGAAAATAGTAAAACAAACTGTCAATAATATTTATAAAAAAGAGGTAATTTTTTGATGAAAAATATTTGTATTCTGGAGAATTTAATTAATAAAAATATTTTAGTGTTGTTAGCGCTTGTATTTTTATGTATCTATTATCATTATTAATTTTTCATCTAAAGCGTAGATTCTAAATTACAAAACCACTCAGGAATACTCATTTCTTCTTTCTTGTTTTTTAGCTTGCGTAATAAAATGCAGGACTGGATGCCCATTGTGTTGAGTAATTGTCTGACAAACAATTCTCATGAAAATAATCTGTCAAGACGTCTTCACATTGCGGAGATCCATATACTCCTTTTTCGGAGTGGATATCTTCACACTGTGTAGATCAATATGCTACATGTTGTGAGCAAATATGAATTAAAAAAATATATACATATTAGTCAGTCGTAACCCAGCTAGAACCAACTATCGCTAAAAGGTTTCAGCGCCGACTTTGAGGACCTGTGATCTTGATATATATAATACATATTAATGCAATAAAGATTATTTCAATCATTTGTTTCACAAAATTAATTGCATTTACAATAGCTATAATCGAGTGACATATCAATTATGAAAAAATATTATTAATAAGACATTAATTACGTTCCCTGTACTTTTGGCCTTTATTAACACAGTTATAGTTGTGACAAACTGATCCAGTATCATTTGATACGTATTTAGCCATTGTGGGGTAACAAACGTAAGCCTTATTAAGATTGAAGACATTCCGGGATTATTAAACATCATTATTATATAAATAAAAAAACTAATAATATAATAGAAGAAGAATTTAAAAATCAATATAAATAAAAGTATTTTGTCGTTTACATATTTTCATCTGATTCTATTATATCTATCAATAATTCGTAATTATCCTTTTGATCAGGGTTTCCCAAACTATGTTTCGCGGAACACCAGTTTTACGCTAAACCTGAATAGATGTTCCGCGACAATTTGGAAACGTCTTATACACTGCAACACATTTAAAGATCTCCTTACTAGTAAGAATTACCCGGCCAAAAAACAAGCTAAGTGTTCCGTTAAAATTCCCGGGTTTGCGAAGTGTTCCAGTGGAGAAAATTTTGGGAAACCCTGCTTTAGACCAACCCGGGAGGTGTCAAGAAAGTGTTAACCTAATCTGCCCATTCTTTAAGCCAACCAGTTCTCATTGTCCTATAAGGTCACTAAATACTATCTATAGAATATATTCCGCGAAGTTACGGGATGCAGGTAGAGTGTGGCGTCCGTGCGCTCCACTTAGAGAGCGGATATGGAAGAATAAGAATATACACAAATCAATGATTATTTCAAAAATCTTATTTTTTTAATAAGAAATGTCGTAAAGCTGTTAAAATGATAATACATCCTTTCAATACATTGCATATTACTATAATTGATATATCTATAATAATTTAAGTTATAACCATAATATATTGTAACGTAAGATGCTATTGCAACATTATTCGATTTAATTCATATAAAAGGCGTTAATTTTAACAGAAAAATTAATTGACTTCATTTTCATTATTGGTAAGTCCTTTTTAATATACAACAAACATTGTTCATTATATTATTAATTATAAATATGTTACAAAGATAATTTTATGTCTTAATGAATAGAATTCTTTATTGTTTATTTAAATCTTAGCTTAAACTCGGTGTATAATACATTTCCATTGTGTTGACCAATTGTCTGATAAACAATTCTCATGAAAAATAATCTGTCGAGAAATACATATTACGGAAATTCATATATTGCACCTTCGAAGTGGATATCTTCATAGTGTGTAAATCTATATGCTTCACTTTCGGAGCGAACATAGTTTTAAAAATAAATTAGTTATTCCTTTTAAACTTGTTGTATTTGAGATAAATTATTGATTTTTAACATAAAACTATTTGAAATATATGTAAAATATGTCAATAGATTATAATTATGAAACATTATTTCATAATTATAGCATAAATACATTCATAAATTCATATTATAATGTTTATTTTTATCATACATTTTATGCAATGCGAAGATGCCGCGCGGCAAATACGATCTCACTAAAAACGGTCCATATAAAAGTGTTCATATTTGAAATAGTTTTTAAAGTATTAATTTAATTAATTAAATCATTCTTTTTGGTTTATTAGATACTTAAAATACATTTTTGACATTTTGTATCTCAAATGCCAAATTCGCAATGACAAAATTATCGAACGCATCCTTAAGTATAATATTAAAAATAAAACTCTTTGTGCGTGTCTATTAAAAATGGAATGTGATTCTATTTTCAAATGTATTTTCAGATAATAAAAATGGCGAATAAGATGTGTACAGCTGTTCTGTTGCTGGTTGGTGCAGCGATGGTTCTAGGATGTGCTACTACAAGAGATTTGGACGAAGTTGAGAAATTCAGGAGATTTTTAAATGACTCCCAAACAGGAGCATGGCAAGGTAAGCTTGGATATATTGTTTTATCGTTCATTATTGTAGTCATAAACTTGTACAACTATAAACAGTAGTGTGTAACCTAATAACCTTTTGATACAATACTACATATAATCAGCTGTTTGCTAAACGCTTATTCGTACATTGAAAGAATGTTTCTCAATCTGGGTCCAAATGGCTCTCGTCAAGAGCACAGAGCCTTTCAACAAACACCACAAATCAATATTACAGTACGAACTGAAGCGAAGCAAAACATGTGGTCCCAGAAGTTTCGTTATAACGGGTTTTGATTTTAATACTTTTTCTCGAGAAAATATTGGGGCGGGTGTTAAGAAAATTGAGAAAAGCTGCATTAAAATGGTTATATAAAACGTAAGACCCATTAAAAACGTATGTTAATGATACAAAAATGGTAAAATTGCATTCTAGCTTGCGAAATACAGTCACTCACACATGTTTCACCCATGTTCACTTGGTAGCAAGATGGAAGCTTAAATTCTCACATCACTTGGCTAACATCACTATAATATTATGGAATTTGTCCACTGTCGTTTCATTTCAGTGTCACCAACGGATCACACGTTAGGTTAGATTTGGTTTTCTTTAAAAAGTAACCTCTCGTATTTCGCGAAGGCGATATGACGTTATAAAAAAGTGCTGCATTGACAATAAACATTGAAACGTCAAACTATGCAAGTGATGTGTGCATAGCGCTTACAACTTGCTAGAGACTTAATCAGGAAAATGGCAAATTGGGATTTAACCACATTGAATTTCTATTTTTTCTAGAGCCTTTGAACGATGAAATGAAAAGACTTCAAAACGAATGGGAGCGAAGTGGAAAGTTCGAAGGAGACATCATCCTCACCGAGGCTCAGAAGAAGCAGTTGATTGAAAACTACGCCGGCAACAAAAATGCCTTGGTTGGATCAGCATACCTTTGGCCAGCAAAGACAGTGGTCTACGAAATCTACGCCTCGTATTTTAGTAAGAAAAATTTCGTTAATTAATTACTTACTTTTTTTACTATTTGTATAATAGTTTTGCTGTAGTCCTTCACTTTAAAAACATTTTTTTATTGAGTTTATAACACGAATATTATACACCAAACTCTATTTTTACACGGTGTATACGTTCCACGCACTACATCTTAATGAACCGTGTAAAAATATACTAAAATAAAAAAATAATACTAATTAGATAGATTTCCTTGAATGAAAAACGATGGATATCAAAAAATTTAATTCATCATTGTTTATTGTATATTATTTCATTAAAAAATAGTTTAAAAATAGTAATTAAGATAATTCACTATCAGACAATAGACAAACTCGTTTACGCACATTTGATTCAACATCGCTTTCATCACTTGACAAATCCAGAGCCTTAATATATCTTCTTAAATTTTCGTGTTTACTGAATTTAAGCAACAAAAAATGTACGATGTAGAACCGTGTTATTTTAATTAAAACCGTGTAAAAAGAAAGTTCGGTGTATAATAATTTTAACTAGTACACTTTTATGTAAGTTCATATTATTAAAACATTACACTATCTTTTTTCTTCTGTAATCCTTCTTATTTGTGAATATTAAAGTACAAATGAATTTATTTCAATGTTGTGAATTTAAAGTTACCGCATTATAAATGTTAAGTATTGAAAGTGTGACTTTTTCGCAATGACTGATAATTTCGGCAACCGTCTTTGCGATTGTTAACTGTAATTTGATGAATTAGATACATAATTTTGACAGATTAACCGTTATAAAAACGTGATGGTTAGTACTAAATGGTGAATAGTGTATGTGACCATTCAATTGACAGGCATGACCAGATTTGCACATAGTGATATAAGCCTCATCACGAACGAATAATTACGCAAATGTTTTGTGAATTTTATTACTTGCAGTCACTTCAAACTTGAATAATTGAATCATAAATATGTGATTAGCTTATAAAATAGTTTATTGTCTTCCCGGTATTTACGTATATTGGTATACATTTACACAATAAACTTACATTCGTTCACCACGCCAAGAAGGCGGTAACCAAAACTAGTTCAGCTTACCAACGTCTTTTCCCAACTTGCTGGTAGAAACTGGGGCTTAAGAGTCTAAGCATTTAAAATAGCATATGGTGCAATATTCATGAGCATTCTTGGCGTAAGCCAGTATATGGTTCCATAAATGCGGACTTGTACACATTTGAAAGCCTCTTCTCAGTGGGCAACACTCAGCATTACTATCTATTACTAAAGGATATAGAACTTCTTCTACAGACACGATGCTTGTTCTTGCTGGAGTGCTTCCGCTATATCTGCATATACAGGTCCCCAACTAAATTGACTCCAGACCATTGGACTTTCTAGTTCTTAACCGGTCACGGTGGTTTTGCCTTCAAGCTCTATCAACTGGGTCGTATAGAATCTACTACTTGCTTATGTGCTCTGGGAGTGTCTCCATATGTCGGCTGAAAGAGAAGAGCCTCTCAAGTCGGACTTCTCGGATGTTGGAACTTGCTTCTATTGTACAAGCTACTTGACCAATCTGCTAATTTTAACTGAAGCCAATAACGTTTTCGTGAATTTTCAATATACTGACACCGTTACCCTTTTTGGCGATTATTGATTAAGTTATAATTACATTTTTTTAAATATTGTCAGCCGCTGCACAAATATCTGCCATTGAAGCTGCCCTCGCTGCAATCTCCAGCAAGTCCTGCATCATCTTCAGAAAGAGGAACTCCGCAGACGTCGACTTTGTGAGAATTGAGGTAGGGATACTTTAACTGGTCGTTTATATCACTATCTCAGTTATAATTTACTATTATTTCAATATTGATTCATTTACGTTTTATTTCAAATTTATATTTAATTTTACACAGGGCAAAGCAGACGGATGTTACTCAAACGTCGGAAAATCTGGCGGGCTTCAGGTCCTGAATTTGGCGCCATATCCAGTTGGAACCGGATGCTTCGAGCATGGAACTATCATTCATGAAGTTCTTCACGCGTTAGGATTTTACCACATGCAGAGTTCATGGGACAGAGACTACTATGTTAGTATTATATGGGCCAAAATACAAGCTGGTAAGTCAAATTACACCCTTCAAACTTATTTAATATTTTCTCATTCTTTTCATTTACTCATTTAATTATACAACCTCTGGGTTAATACTGAAGATACGGAAAGAAATTATTAGTTTTTGATGCACTTGCTTTATTAACTATATTAAATCGGTAAACAAAATTATATTCATTGAGGAACAAATGCATAGCTTATATATAGGCCTATTTTTTAATTTATACTTTCGCACATTCGTCCAAAGTTCCATGGGCTCTTGCGATGTATATTTCAAAATTATCCGGTTCTTCAAAAATTACTCATGCTAAAAAGTAGCTGGTTCTTTACTTTATACAATATATAAGTATCGAATACTCTTCAAATTAAGTATTGGGTTCTAGCACCGGTATTCGGTACCCAAATTCTGCGCACCAATTATTAGCCTTGCATATCTACTCAGATTTTACACTATAGTTAGAATTTAAGTCTCTGTGGTATCGCAGATGTTCGCGTGCACGCCTAGCAATCCGGGGAATGCGGGTTCGATTCCCACATCGACGGATTTTAAACTTCCAACAATGCATGACTAAATGCCTATTGGCTTGAGCAATTATCTGACAAACAGTTCTCGTGAAAAATTATCAGTCAAGACGTCTTCAAATTGTGGAGATACATGTACCGCACTTTCAGAGTGGATATCTTCATACTGTGTAGATTCATATGCCCCACTTTCCACAGATATATATGTAGAATTTTATTGAGTAAAAAGACTTTTATGGAGAGGATTTTTAAGCCAATGCAATCAAATAAAAAGTATTAATATCTAATCATATTCATTAAACGTTGAAATTTTTATTTTTAAGGGGCCAGCGGAAATTTCTTCAAATATGACTACACCCAAGTGAACAATTTCGGAGTTCTTTACGACTATGGAAGCGTGATGCATTATTCGGAATACGGATTCAGTATTGATGGAAGCAAGACCATTGTCCCACTTTACGTAAGTGACAACTTATCCCATAAAATTATACTCACAGCACAGTTGAACCTTCATATAATGGACTAATGCGGATGATGGGCGTTCGTTAAAGTCAAAAGTCCACTATATACAAATTGATTGTATGTATGTATTTCATTATCATTATTAAATTCAAGAAAAAAATCAAGATTTGCTTGCACTTCCAAGTATGCTGTTCTTTTATATTTCTATATGCTTTCAACTGTCTAAAATTGCGAAAATTCGCCGTACACAACATCCGCCATAAAAAAATTCTTTGACTACTTCTTCTTCCTGTATTGATAATCTAGAGGTCAGCGTGCGTGCCTAGCAATCCGGGGAATGCAGGTTCGATTCCGCATCTGTCGGATTTAAAAAATCCAAAAATGTAGGAGTGGATAGGCATCCACTCACGCATTTTCTGCACACCTGAAATTGTCCTGACTCCCGGGTGAGTCGTTGGCGTGCATACGGTTAAGTATTCTTATCCAGTGCCACGCTGTGAGTAGGAGGCGCCTTTGAGCAAAGAGTTTTTACAACTCTCCTTTCCCTCCTCCCAAAATAACCATGATTACATGGCAATTTATAAAATTATGATTTACCATACATTTATTTACCTAATTGTAAATGTTGTATATTCCAGCCAACTGCTTTAACTATTGGACAGCGTGTAGGAATGAGCCAGAGTGACATCACCAAACTGAAACTTTTATATTCCTGCCCTTGAAACAATTTAAACCAAAACTCGGCCAAGAACAAATTGTAAAACCAAATGATTCAAAAATACCATAATAAACGATTCAGCAAACAATGATAGTGTTTTATTAAATTATAATACGTAATGATAAGTATTTACAGTATAAAGATGCAAACATTCCACTTTGGAAGCAAACATGGTTGAAACGAAATAAGTTATTAAAATTAATAAGTGTATTCGAGTTGTACGTAAACACTAAAACAACTTAAAATCCAATTCATAAGAAATATCTGATACTTTACTTGCGGGTGTATGAATACTATCCGTGACTTTATACAACTGCTTTCATTTTGGGCATGCTTTATTATTGTAGCTTAAAACTGAAGAGGAATATATGTTTGGCATCGCATTTTTTCAGACGTATGCGTGGTCTAATTGGTAGCTCTGCCGCTCTGGCTAATATTGATCTGTACGTCCCTGATAACTACCTAAGAAATCGAGGTCAGCTGTTTTTCATTTCTAAATGCAAGACTACCCAGTATTTATATCATCAAATTTTAGATTTATCTTATCAGTATATTCTATATTATCTTTTAAAACAAACCGAAAACAAATTAATGTAACATTTTTTATCAAAAATACTAATTAATATATCCACTAACAATGTATCTTAAGCGGGTTATACACATTTAAGTTTGCGTCCACAATCATTTTTTTCCTGATAACGGAACATCTACTAATTTTGGGTAATCCTACGTCTATGTACCAACATAAAATGAAACAACAAATAAAACATTTATGAAATTAATATTAACATGCTCAATTCTAAATTATTTAAAACTGGTAAAACTGTCTCCCCGGTAGCGTAGTTGGAACCGTGCGCGTCTAACGATCCGGGGAATGCGGGTTCGAATCCCCATCTGTGTTGGAT
>JAGVSQ010011712.1:0-12076 GCA_022683975.1 Rhyacophila evoluta | reverse complement strand
GTTACAATAGGATTTATTGGTAGCATGTTATATGTTCGCTCACTGCCCACATATATAATGTAGCCTGAAGATGCCGAAAGGCGAAACCTGGGTCGCTCACAGTAATCTCACATATGGAAGTTTACCAGTTTTAAATAATTTAGAACAGTATATTTAGTTTTTTTTGCACAAGTGATCTCTCCACGTAATTGCTTAACCAAATAATTCTCTTTAAATATGTAAATGTCTAATTTTCATATTTATTCAACTTTAAATACAGTATGCTTAGGTATATGACAACTTGTCTTGGGTAATTTATATTTTCTCGCGGGACATACTTGTTGATTAAGGTAAATCGATTCTCGTTATCAGAGTTCCAGCAGATGCTTGATTAAGACCAGGCGTAAGGATGAGGCAAGTGGGTAGTGAATAGATATGGCAGTTTGTTTTTTCTTGAATTTTTTCTTTTGATATGCTTACAAAGAGTCATTTTGTGATAGTATAGGCCTAACAGAACGTCAAATAGTAGTGTCTTTCATTCGATGTATATTATTAGCACATTGTTTTTATGTACCGTGTGAGTTGTTTAACACGAAACTATGGTGAGATATATATTTTTCGTGTTAAAAGAATATCGTGTTGAAGGATATGATTAAGAGTATACCAATGTTTGTCAGATTAACATAGATAAGATGTACAGTTTATGTAGTTTATCTTTACAGCCAACAAATTGATATGTATTATCTGATAAAGGGTAATACCGTTTGCTTAAAATATTACATAAAACTATTTACTTACGGGTGATGATAATATTGCGTTTAGTATACTCGTTTATTATAATTATCTGCATAGTCAGACTAAATTGTGTCATGAACAGAAAAAAAAATGGGTGACTATGCGACTGTCGATATATTTATTAGTTATTATAAAAAGCGATTTTTTTTCGTGTTAAAAGAAAAAAATGTATGATGTTATATATAATTGTCAAGACCAAAATATTATTTCATGTTTTTCAATTACTTTTTCTTCTTATTCCATCTTCGATCTATAAGTTGAACATATGGACACCACGTGCCGCTTCTAAGAATCTCTGTCACCCGTCAGTATTTTTGCGTCCTCCCAGGTCATACCTGCATCCCGTAACTCCACCGAATACATTCTATAGATAGTATTTATCGGCCTTTCAGGACGCCGTTGATTGGTCGGCTTAAAGGATAAGCAGCTCTGGTTCAAAATTTCTTGAGGCATCCGCAATATGTGGCTGAGCCAGGTCCAGCGTCGCAACTTCACTTTGTCAGTGGCTGTATTGTCCGTTCTCTTATTTTCTCATTTCAAACAAAATCGTACCACCGAATACCCAGAATCCACCGTAGGCATCTGTTCTCAAAGCTCAAAATACGGGTTTTTTGGGCTTTTGTTGGGTGCCACGTTTCACAACCATATAGCAGCACTAGCAGAATGCACGTATTAAACAGGCGGCATTTGGTTTTTACTTTGTACAGCATTGAGTCTCAGACATTTCGCATAGAATTAAAAGTTGCTCCAGCAATACAAATCAATTATTTACGTGACAAAATTTTGTGTTAAGCAATTACTGTGTACGTAGATTTTCATATAACATTAATTTATTTGCGAATCATTAAAAAGTTTCCCAATAAAATAAACGTATACAATCAGAATATCGCTCGAAATTGCGTTACTACTTAAAGTTTTAAAATTATATAAGAATATATATATTTAAATATATGTACATGGTTTTCCAACATTTCAACAAGCTTTTTACGCAATGAATCCAGCAAAAGTTTTCAAACTGTATCAAAATAACTGCATTGCAAGCTTAATTTCAGTTGTTTTAATAACGCAACTTAGTCGGGCCAGTATTCATAAATTTCAAACACGTGTTACAAATGTGTTTTTTGTGTTTTAATGCAAATATTTCCAGTTTGCTTTATTACTGTTTTAGACGAGTGTGCTTAGCTTTTTTGATACCGCCAAAAGCTTGCGTGGTGTAATTTCATTAAATTTGATAAATTATTTTTAACGAGGCTCAACTTTAAAACTTGTATGTTTTGGTTTGAATACTAAACAGACAGCGTACATTTTGTGCACTGAAGTGTTATATGTGATTTATCAGATTCATTCACTATAAAAAAAATGGAAAAAAATGCCGATAAAATGATGGAGTCGGTATCATTCGCCTTATTATACAAAATAACATAAGTGGCTTAATATATCGACAATACAATATACAGAGAGAGCATATGGATCCCAACATTACGAATATAGCCAATTTTAAAATGGATTATTTATTGTGAAGCTATTGTGACAGATTTTTATTTTATTAAATCAACCAATTGCTCAAACTATTGGGTATTCAGTCCTGTATCTTTAGATTATTAAAGTTCTTCAGCTGTTTGATTTGAACTAGCACCCTTCAACTGTAAAATTAATACGCTAAAATTTTACCAGGGGTATAAAAAATAAATGTTTACTTGAAGGGTATAGACGCCCAACAGTTTGAAAAATATGTGCACAATATGTTCTTGCAAAAAAATGATGATTCGAGTACACACTCGTAATGTAAAGTTTTATTGAATTCACATTCAAAACAGACATTATAATAAAATATTTGTATAAGTTTCAAGTAATTTTGCATTGCACTTATTTTATAGCATACGTATTACGTTTACTGTTGTAAAATGTTAAGACTGTACAAATAACTAATGGTTTTGTAATATGTAATGTACATTAAAGAAGTTCATTATAAAAAAAAATACTTCGTAATTAGCTTGTTCCTCATTTCATTTATTTTTTTATTTCTTCAAAATATTGAGAATATCGAATGTGGAAAAAAGTACGTAGCCCACATAAAATGAATTATACAGGAGGCACAGACAATGTTTATTTAATGATTTCGAGCTTAAGTCAAAAAATACACAGGCACAGCCTTGAAGTGCATAAATATTTAAACTGGACTTTTATTTACTCAATATGATATTAATTTAATAAGTAAATTAAAAAAAAAACAGTAAAATTCATTAGGTGAAAGCGCTTTTTCCTGCGCGCAATTTTTACAAGGCAACATTTTTCCAAACTTGATAGATAAATTTTAGATACAAATTCCGCATTTTCAGGTTACATCCTTTTGATGGAACGTGTAATAAATTATGTAGATTCTAAATATTGAATAAAAGCTATTTAAAAAAAATTGGGTTACGTCCTTTTTCTTTCCCACAGTCGATATTACAAAATAGATGTAGAAATATAATGAATAAAAATAACAAAAAAAACAAATAAAATAAACGGCGATATTTTTGCTTTGTATATATTATTAAATAAGTAAATGTGCACAGTAAATTTTAATTACCAGTTCTTAAGGTACGACTTAAGCCATTCAGGAACATTTCGTGTAGTCGCCAAAGCTCATATGTCGATAGGAAACTATATTACTCCGTTGCATACGTTGATGTAATAGGATTTCAGCGACACGTTCTCATATTCCAATGAACTGAAATAGTCTTATGCATTCAATCCTTGGAAGACAGTGCTTGCTTATTGCATCATACGCCTCAATAGAATGAACAGATACGGAATACGGAACCAAATAATTACATTCGAATGATTACATGTCGAATTGCTTATGCATTTATTTAAATACGCATATAAAATATTATTTATTTTAAGCAGATTCAATGAAGGTTGTAAAATAATTCTTGTTGTATTTAAAACTAAATGAATAGTGCGAACTGTTTGAAAACTTTATTTGAATTATTATAATTATTTTATTTAACTACACAGTGAAGGTGGCATTGATGTAATGTATACAGTGATGATTGTAAATTAATTAATAATAATTCTTGACTGACTTAGTCTTGGCATATATATACTTAGTCTAACGGGGTCTTAGCATATATTAACTCAATTAACTAAGTTTACATGAAAATATAAAGTATTATTTTTCTCCAGGTCACTGAATGGTAACCTCACACATGCTGCAAAGTTAGGCACGTAATATTTTTTTCTCATAGCGTATTCATATACTTAAGCTTCGGGAAGGGAATTTTTGAGTAGATTTTTTAATGTAGGTCCAAAACAACCGTATTCTAAGATTTAAGAATAGGTGTATGCGGTTGATTCTGGGGATATGGTGATATGAATTAATTCGAAATGAGAAGATTAGAGAACGGATCATGCAGCCATTTATCATTGACAAAATGAATTTGTGACGCTGGGCCTGGTTCGGCCACATATTGCGTATGCCTCAAGAGAGTTTGAACTTGACCTGCCTATTGTTCAAGCTGAGCAGTTGTCGGCTTCCCGGAAGGCCGCTAAATACTATTTATACAATGTATTCAGTGAAGTTACGGGATGGAGGTATGACCTGGGAGGACGCAAGGATACTGGTGGGCAACAGGGATTCTTAGAGACAGTACGTGGTGTTCGTATGCTCGACTTAGGGCTGCAAATATGGAAGGAAAGAAGAAGAAAAAGATTATAATATATCTACAGAGATTCAGTTCTAATAGGTCAAACTTCGTGATGAAAAGGTATTAATCGGCCCTGGAATACTATATGATGAATAATGTTTATTAATATAGTCAGAGTTACAAAGATTATATTAAAATCTATGTGTTTAGTTGTGCATTTGGGTGATGGATAATTCTTATGGAGAGAAAATCTGTCAAAATAAGTCTATAGAATAGAGCTTTTTATGTTTCATGAGGTGGTTATTTTTACTTTAATGAGGTATTACACTTTCGGAGGAATTGTGATTGGAAAAAACATCATTGGCAGCTTAAATTTAGATTATTGGATAATACAGTTTTTCTGCAACCTTTAAATTAGTAAATGATTAATATTTTTTTAATATGTACCGTTATGAATTTCGTTTATTATATATGATAAAGAATGACATTTCATATTTGTGTTTTTTTTTTTGAGTCTTCATATTATCAGATGACATAAGATTGGTATAGTGCCAACCCTGTATTCGCAAATAATGAATAATTTTACCAAAATGCATGGCTGCCACAACAACAGCTATAACATCGTAAGTATTTGACTTGTCGAGAGTAGACTAGATATATCTATATGTGTATCTATACAGCATATAAATCTTATGCACGAAATACTAAACTGCTAAAACTTCCTCACACGCGAAAGCGTTGAGAATTATTTGAACAAATTTCATTACCACTGCCGGAAGTAGTAAAGCTTGTTTAGTGAGAATTGCTTCTAGAAAATTATTCAAAGACACGTCAACACAACAGAATATTCCGTATCACAATATGCTTATAATACTATACTTATTAAGATTATTGAATTATCGTTTTAAAAAAAGCTTTAAGCTCATTTTTGAAAGAAACTTTTAAGGACTTCATAAAATACTTTGGATATTGTTAAATTAGTAATCTAAGCACGGAAAAACCTTTTCTTAACTCTTCAAAATTTAGCTATATGAAATACAAATGACCATGTATATATTTTTTTGTTTAAGTTAGTAATTCGCATTTAGTTTCCATATCTTTAAATATAATATATAAAGTTCTTTAAGTGAAGGGATTTATGTCCACAGCCTATATCATAAAGAGTTGGGCTCCCAGCAAGATACAACCCATCTTTTGAAGTATTTTGAAGCGTTTAAAAGACTTGAAATATTATGATTATATCATTGGTGGTCGCGAGATTGGACTGTGCGCTTCGTGGCTGGAGACTGCGAGCTTGATTACTACGTCTTCTAGATTTGTATAAAAAAATGAAGAGGACTGGATTTTGAATGTGTTGAGTAATTGGTTAACAACCGATTTTCGTCAAAAAAATGTCTAGACCTTTCCTCACATTACGCCTATCCATGGTAAAAATAAAATTAAGTATTAATCGATTAATAATTAAATTACGCTGTTGTTTAGATGGGCGATTGGTAGATTTTGGTTATGAAAGTTACAGGTTCAAATCTTACAGTTGTATAAGGATAAAATATAAAAGAATAAAGATTGGACAGCCAATAGTTTAAATGCTTTTTTTATACCATTTTTGCTCCCAAGGGGAGCATATGAATCGACACAGTGTGAAGATATCCACTCCGAAAGAGGACTATATAGACTTCCGCGATTTGAAGACTACTTGGCTGATTATTTTTTATGGGAATTGTTTGTCAAACAATTACTCAACCCAATGGATATCCAATCCTGCATTTTCAGATTTTTCAAATTCCGCCAAATTTTCCCGGATCGCTAGGCGCGCACGTTACCAACTTCACTACCGAGGAGACATCCTTGCATGATTAGCTAGCAATTAATTATTTCGAAAAATAATATGACAAGATACAACACGAATATTAAAACTGCGTTTCGAGATCCATTTGTTCTAATTTGCTCCATTTAAATTTTGAAATTGCTTAAACTACGAGGACAATGAAATAAATGAATATAATACTTTTATAGTTTCCTTAAAAGTTATAATATATGTATTCAGTTAAAACGGTATGAAGTAAGTCAGTGTTAAAATGAAATTAGTAGGTGAATTTGAAATCTAGCCAAACATATACGACGGCTTCTCAGATATAATTTCTATGAAGAGAAATGTGAATATAGGTAGTATCTACAATCAAAAGACGCAAGCACTTGCTGTTCGGCTAACCCTGTGAATGCATAATGTTAATTTACAACTTAACCGTAAATTATTAACTATAACAATATAATGTTCTAATTAATTAATTAATATTCTACTCGTATTTTTGCAAAACTTTTTGCAATATTTTAAGATTATAAAAAAATGCTAGAAATTCTATAAATGTTTAAATTTAGATACCCTTGTACTTCAAATCTTCGAAGAAGTCGTAAAATGTTGTAAGATACGAAAAGTGGAAGTGATTATGGTAAAATCTATATCCTCTATTAATATCATAAAATGCATATGAAAATATCATTGTAATTTTTTTAAGCCATGTTTGTTTCAAAAATGCTTCGTTCTAATCCGAGCATAATGTGCTATATCTCAACAATGTAAATAGCTTAACGACCGCGATTTATGCTGAATTTTGCAAGATGGGCAGTAAAATTCGCGGATAAAAAATGTGCAAAATTTAAAGTAATACTTTATGATCTCCCGTCAGCATTCAGAATTAAACTAAATCGTAAGCCACCTATTTCTCATAGAAAAGAAACGTATTTATAGGACTCACATATGAGTCCACGGCCACTAAGCAATGTTCTATAAAAACTAATATATGAGTTCACTGTCGTTAGGCTGTTAAGGTGACCGCTCCAGATATGAATCTCTGCATTGTCGAAACTTATACTGACATTTTTTTTTCACGAGAGTCAATTGTCAGCCATAGAGTATTAAGATCTCAGTAGTGCGAAGATGACTACTTGGTATGTATATGGAGTGTATAATTTTCAAGAATTATATCGACGTTTTTTTTATTAGAACTGCCAGCCAATTGCTCAACAAATTGGTCATTTAGACACTTTTTTAATCGAGTAGCTGTCATAATTGAACTCACAATCTAAGGATTCAAAGTATGCACATGTATCTTTCAGCTACCAGGGAGAAAGTATTTACTTGTTACAGCCTAAAACAATTTGAAATAAAAATAATGAAAAACTGTAAATTATCATTCAGGGTGTTAAGTTCGAGTTCGTTTGGAAACGTTCTCCAAAAATCACGTCCAAATTACTTTGAACTATTTGGCAGTGGCTTCAACCATTTGCACTTAAAACTCCAAATGCGTTTTCTGTAATGTCCCAAACAGAGATGGCAATCATGCTTACCCTGTATCTTTAACTGTGACGCCTTGTTGCTCTGGGAGTAAGTGGTCACAAAGCTGTGCATTGCTTGGAGCACAACTGTTCAAATATATATTATACTGATACAGAATGATTGAAATTGATATGTACGAATTATATTAAATGACGAATTTATTGTTCACTATAAGCACAATCTTCTTTTCTTCTTCGGGTAGGATTTAACTATGCCGTTTTTTTTCGTCAGTTGTTGACGTTGAGTATTTTTATCGAATATTTTAAGGTGTACTTTTTCCATCTAAAATTCAATACGATGATTTTAAACGTATATATTATTTTTTGAAGTTGCTAGTTTTTGCCGATTTTTTTCAGATCTTATAATTTGGTTTAAAAGACACGTGTTTTAGAATTAATCTTACCCATACATAAACGTTACAATGTCGGCAGTTTTTTTGTGTATACATTTACAGCAAACTTGTGAATAGTATTGAAAATATAATGAACAATGTCTGTATAAAATTAAATTGCCTCGGATATCAATGTTTTCCACTTAATGAGATATGCGTTTACTTAAATGCATTTTAAAAATGCACCTGTCTTATTCTTTCAGTAGAAGAGAAAGGCTATTTTTCAGTACTTCATTGACTATGACTTTAATTTTTTTTCATATTGTTTTCAAAAAAATTAATAAATACATTCATTGAATTGAATAACTAAGTTGCGTTACCAAAAATTTTTGAGTTTCTCTTGGGCTGAATGATCCAATAAAATATTTTTTATGCAATATTAGTTGTTAACACAGTAGTATATATCTCATGGTATACATCAAAAGAATACCTCACATACTACGTTATGTAACTTAATTATTAAATAAAAAAAATGTTTGTAAAGATTCATGTGACAATTCAATGGTGACTATAGATTTGCTTTTTAATCTACTGTCAAATTTGTATTGTGTGGTATCCGCGGTATTTGTGTGTTAGAGAGATATTTTTAAGAGCTTTTGAAAAAAAATGAAAGCTTCAATTTAAAAGCTTGAAAGATTAAGTTCGTTTTCATTTGGCCATAATTTCAGTATACAAAATTACAAGTCGTAATCAAGTGCGGAGGCTATATTTAATTAAACCTACCGAGTTATGTACATTGTACAGCATATTTCAGGATATATTATATTATAATCATCATATGAGCCTAGATGTAATATTGTACATGCGTAAGTAAATTTTGGTGGGTGTATTGGTGATATTCTCTGCGTGTGTGTCATGAGTATGTTACTCAGACGGATTTCCGCTGATTTATTTTCTCCCGCATTGGTTAATGGCTGCCCGGAATACCTGGGAAAGCAGCGGCTTACAAACTTTACATCACTGTGTATCCATCATACTTAGTACAATTTGCTCGAATCTATAAGGAAATTAAATATATTTAACTCAAATATTTATTTTGTTATTTTACGATGTCCTCTTCAAAATTGGAAAATATGGACTTAAACAATATGAAAATTAACAGTATATGGAACTCAACTCCATAAAGATTGTTTGTCAAAATTTAAAATTGCATGTAATCATGTTTTTTTACCGTTAAAAGAAAAAAGCACCAGAAGAAAAATGAGTAATGTAGGTGCCACAAAAACAAAAAAACCTATTTCCTTTTTACGAAATTAATTTTAAATTAAAAACTTTATGACATTTGAATATTTCACTTATTTTTATATACACGATGTTTGCTCCTAAAGTGAATCATATGCATATACACAGTGTAGTTGGTATCATGCGTGCCTACCAATCTTTACATTGTGTAGATCTATATGCTACAATTTGGAAGCGAATATGGTAAATATATATTCCAATAAACAATATGCGTTTACGTATATATTTAAAATAAATAATATAAATCATTCATAATGGCTATGTTCATATTATGTGCAGATTCATATGCTCTACGTTGGAAGTGAAGATTGTATAATATAATACGTAGAATAAAAAAAATCGATACACCTTCTATTAAAACTATATAAACTAAAAATACCAGATTCGTGTCTAAATTTGGCCATTAATTTTTTTAAAAAGATGGCCTGTTAAATTTTTCATCAGAAAAAAGGCTTCCACCATACCAACTTTATTGCTTTTTATTAAATAACTTATTAAATTAATATAATATTGAATAAATATAGCACACATTTTAGTTCTCATGCTTTTCAAGTTTATGTCTATTATGATTATGCCTATGTAATGTTTTGACTTTGGATAGAAATCAAAAAATATTTTTTTTTTTGTGCCTTCAATGAAATTTGTTATTTATGGGTTACATCCTTTTCCTTTCCACAGTTGATATGATGGATATCATAATACATCAGTATGTGATTTAAAAAATCAGAAAATATTTATTAATATACAATATTTTTATAAATATCATTACCAATTATTATATCGATACGTTATGTAATATTTAAATACTTCTCGATATAAATATTTAATTAAAATTTCGTATAAAGAGAAACTTCAAAAGATGCACGCAACCCCAAAAACATATTTCACGAATTTATTATAATTTTCTGCGCCCAACGATAACTGAGATATAATTAAAGCGAGAGAATGACTTGCATGGGGAATTGAACCTATTTATCAAAGGTAACTAATTAATTAAGCAGAAGGGGCACAGGTGAAAAACGTTCGTGAAACTCCTAGGTAAGACTTTCACACCCCCGCCCCGAACGAACGCACTCGTTACAATCATAATGAATGGCTCAGGGTTAGATTTAGGCTATGCCTTAACTTTGACTTTACCCCGTAAAATTAAGGTGGCAACCCTGAATGCCGGGTGTATGAAATGTTTCCGCTCGACAGACAAATCATTTTAAATTTGCAAGTGTCATGCGGGGTTCGCAAATCACGCGGAAATATGGCGGTGAAAAGGGGTATGTTGAAAATAAAACCTTCGCCAGAATCATTTTATTTCAAACCGTATGCACAGTAAATATTTTTATACTGTTGGGCCTGTTTTTATGCGGTAGATACGTTTTGTCTCCCCGGTAATCCAGAGATTAGCGAGCGCGTTTCGCTTCCGGAAAATTAAGGTTCGATTTCAAAATTAATAAATTTATAAAAATCATAAAATACAAGACTGGATATTAGATCGAAAAATTGTATGATAACCGGTAAAACATTTCTCCACGTTAAAGAGATTCATGTACTCCATTTTTGACGCGGACATCTTTACACTGCTTAAATCCATAAGCTACATTGTCAGAGGATTTTTTTTATGTTTATATTCTTTTAAAAATTAAGGAACTTACATGCTGTAATATTTAAATACTTCCATGGAAAAGATTAGTTTTTCCTTATAAGTATGTTTTGACAAATTATTTTCACGAAAATTTGTTGTGAGACAGTCGCTTGTAAGGTAAGACAACAAGCATCTAGTCCTGCATATGGATTCTTAATTCGAAAATTTTACTAGAAAATGTGCTAAAATTAAATTAATTAACTCTCCAGATGCGAGGAGCGCATGCTAACCCCACGGCTGTCTTTTTCTTTTTTTAAATGCAAATTAATTTTAAATGTCTAAGTGAAATGTTTAATTCAAATGAATATTTCTTAAGTTTTAAGCTGACTTAATAAAAAGAGAATGAAATTGTGTGGGAAATGTGTAAATTACTGCGTTATTATTTCAGTAAATGTATACAAAAGGTTTTATTTTATTCAGCCACTATATGACGATACTTTTACAGTTTGCATGTACACATAAGATCATATTTTCTAAATGTTGCCATAAACATGAAAAGCTTACATGTTAGAGTGCATCGTAAACCTTGTGGCAGTAAAAATTTGGCACAAAGTTATAGAATTTAAATACCATAATAACACGGTAGAAAACAAAAACATACGTGCGTACTGTTTGTACGAGCGAGAGTAAATTTGATTGTACAAAAGCTTTGTAAAGATTCAAAGCAAAATGCGAGCTCACAAATCTTCATTACTCTAATATGACGGCGAGAGAAATGCTGCCCTGCTAACGTTCGTTTGCGCCTGAGAGGCAGTAAACTTTTCCACTAACTTGACTCGAGCTTATTCGTGAAAGTTTTCGACTAAACGGCCTAAATCGTTACAATATTTCTCAACAGTATACGTTATAATATTGAAATTATATTATCAAATCTGTAATAGTATGAACCAATTATACTATAGCTTCCCAGTTAGCTGAGAGTTGAGGGTGCGGGCCTTGGATCTAGAAAATACAGGTTCCATTCCTGCATCTACCTGATTTTGTACCAAGGTACGAAAATGTTGGTCACGTTGAAGTCACCAATGTGGGATGTGTAGAATGGAGGTTGACTGGGTCCAATGAAA
>JAGVSQ010011711.1:0-12076 GCA_022683975.1 Rhyacophila evoluta | reverse complement strand
AATCCGACACAGATGGGGATTCGAACCCGCATTTCCCGGATCGTTAGGCGCGCACCCTACCAACTACGCTACCGGGGAGACAAATTATAGCTTTTATATTATCGCTTAATCAAACAACGAACAGTCAAACAAATAATCGAACGCATACATTATTGCGTACTAGCGTATTTTTAAATGCAATATTTAGTATTCTTATGTCATTTTATTTAAATTAAAATAGACAATTTTTCTCTCGTATTTTTCAAATATTCCAATATATCATCTTGGTATTATTTATAAAAATAAAAATGTAAAATGTTTGTTTGTTTAAAATTTTAAATCTTCGAAAGTTCTTCACCGATTGTTTTAAAATTTTGATACAACAATACATTTAATTACGCGCGTGTTTTTATATACCTATCATAATATAAATATTATACCTGTGACAGGTAAAAACATTTTCTTTCTTTTCCATTTAACCAGACAGAGACACAGCAACGCGTGGCCGGGTACAGCTAGTTTAAAATAAAATGATTAGATGAAACAATAAACAAACGTTGTTTTTCTACGTTTTACAACTATTTTATCTGCGGCCTAATGCTAGAAGTGCCTAATCAGATAATGGACATTTTGACCGCCATCAAAAAGTACTCAAAAATCTTTTTTTTGTTTTTACATAACACTGGAAAAATTGCGAAATTTTCCATCTAAAAATCAACAATTTACATATTGGAATATGACCAAACATTAATTTAGTGTTTGTATACTATTATAATTTTGGTGATGAGAAACAAACAATTATCTAAACTAAACTATTAATATATTTGACAAAGTAATTCTATCAATATACAATATTTTTTTTTTTTACACGATGTTCACTCCCAACGTGGAGCATATGGATCTACACAGTGTGAAGATATCCACTCCGAAAGAGTAGTATATGGATCTCCGCAATGTGAAGACGACTTGACAGATTTTTAAAATTAATAATAGAATAATAATCAATAAATATTACCCAACATTATCTGGAATACATTCAAACTCATTCTTCATTCATTTAAATTATTTATTCTCAATTTTTTATTACAAATTAACTTCCAGTCCCAATCTCAAACTCTCACATAAAAAAATTAAAGTTTCTATTAATGTTAAAAGTTGACTTAGGTTTAGCAGCTAAAATAAAATGAACAAATGTCGCGTTGCTACTATGCATTGCTTTAACAAAGTTATTGTAATAGACAAACAAAGTATGTATACTATATGTTATACATTGAATGCAAATACTTTTTTTAAAATCTCTGACCGCTTCCATCTTACCAATCCTGAAAGAAACAAAAGCTTAGATCGTTTTCAGACTGAAAATGTAACAGAAGCTGAAATCCTCTGAATTTTATTTCTGCACGAGGCTGTTTTAAAAAGACTTTCGGGATATGATACATAATGTTGTTACAACAACGTCTTTGTTTGTTGTACTGATAGAAAACTTCGCAGTAATTCTGCGATGTTCGGTAGGTTGGATGAAAATGTAAATGCTTCTCTTGTTAAGCTGAATTTTTGTCTTGTATACAAAATTTAGAGAACTGATTGTTATAAATATATTTATTAAATAGTATTTATAAATATATTTATTAAATAGTATTTATTAAAAAAAAAATAACATGGAACCATGGTTTAAAAACTATAATAGCTATACTATTCTTCCATTGATCAAGAGATAGGCTTACGTTCAAAAGTAGCGAGTTCTTTCGCATCTAACGACTACGTTTCATTTAATATATTTATTATTTAGTATTATTTTTTCCCGTTTATTTATCACATTTATACATTAGTTAGATGGCGCTACAAACACAAACAAATAACAACTCAACAAATAATCCAACGCCTACAATTAAATTGATTTATTTGTCATAAGTATAAATGACGATTATCACATTACTTTTGAATAATTAATATTTTCGACTGATTGTGCTTGATGGAAATTGATTTTAAATTCTAAATTCTCTGGATTTAACTTGATTTGGACATAAATTAGACGTACTTATTTACCCCAGCTTGGTACAGTATTTCATTAATACGTTACTAATTTTAAATACTGAAAAGTATTTTAACGTGTGCGTACTCATGTTATATTACGTGAAAGATTTATTTCCTTCAAAGGTGACGCAATAATAAAATACGAAGAAACGTTTCGTGCGAGATATAGCGCGTATTGTCGCGAGTCGAATCGAAAGCACCTGTTTCTTATTCGAAACACTTGGCAGCCTTATTTATCGAACCCTCGCATACGGGAATAAGTCGAGTGCGTTTCTTTTGATTTCTCATTGCTTTATCTATATATGATCGAATGTAAAGCGAAAAGTTTGAAGACCACTGCGTCAAAGTGTATTTTTTATCAAAAAAAAATCTTTTAGCAAATGGATTTACACAGTGTAAAGTTAATGTCTGATGTAGACATGTCTTTGCAGACTATTTTTTATGATGACTGATTAATAAAGAATTGCTTAATTCAATCGATATCCATTCAAGTATTTATATTTTTTTTCAATCCAGCAGATGCGAGTCTCAAACCTGCATTCCCTGGATTTGAAACGCGCACGCCAAACCTCTACGCTTCCGAAGATATCTAATAAAATAAACCAAAACTGTAATTTAAATGAATTATAACAAACGTTGGATAGATAATGTTATTTCATAATTATAGTTTATTCCCATATTCACTATATGGTCTCCAATATTATAGAAACACGTATCTTAATTTTTCGGTTTAAGTCACTTTGTAAGGTATAGTCTAATTTTTTGTTATCACTTTTATCATTGGAACATTTTTAAATAACGTGTAAAAATTATGTGTTAATGCAAAAATGTGATAGTGATACAAGAGGTAGAAAAAAAAACTTAATTTTTTAAAGTGGATTAGGCCAAGAAATTGAAAAACATGTTCCTGCAATATTGGCGACGGTTTTTTTTTTCAAATATTCATTTGGATTCATTAGCTAAATGGTAAACATTTCTGTCGGAAGTTGTAGGCTCGATCCCACAGCTGTACTGAAATTGTGATAATGTCAACTCAAAATGGAGTATGTGTATCTTCATTGTATAGAATTGCTTTGACAGATATTTTCCACAAATTTTCACCCTAATGGATTTAACGTCCGGTATCTTTGAATAACTCTGAGATTTGAACCCATAACCTCTAGATGTTTTATCACCTTCCAATACCAATCACATATAACTAGAGATTTTACCTTCTTGGACCATTATTTAGAGCAGTCGGCCATTGCAAATTGATTTATACAAAAGACAATCTAGATTTTTTAAAAAATGCAAAATCTTTCGGCGAGCAAGGTATTTTCTCAGCAAGGCTAGATATTTACTGGATATAAATAGTTAGCCAAGGTCTTGAGGATCTGCTTCTGCAGATCACGTTCGTTATGACATAGTCTACACCCACGTAAAGGGTATGAATATATAATAGTTGGTGGAAGGGGAAGCAAGTATGTTAGATAACAAAATATTTTTTTATTTTCAAGGATTAAAATTCTTCAATCGACGCACACTTCCGGAATGAAAGAGAAAGATACAAGACATGTAAAGCGAAGCGATTTGCGAACTCTTTTTATTTGCATCTCCCTCTCTTCGTACTTGTTGGTGCGCCTCGCGTACTGACGTCCTATTCACGGCGAAGATTATTGACATAGACAAATTTTGATATTGCTTGAAAGGAAACACGCAGACACTTTCACCAAAGCCGACTTGCCCATCACTGGAAATCGCTCAGATGACAAGTTGACACTTTTTTGAATGGACCAAGTCTTACACAATTTTATTTCCATAACCGATGATTTGATATTATATTATAATTCTGTAATTTTTTTTTCAAATAATATACTATCAATAATGATCATCTAATTTTCACATATACAAGTACTATGACATAAAGACTGTTAGGAAACGGTTTCTATAAGCTTAGTGTGTGTATGTTTACTATTTTAAGTTATATAAACGGTGAGTCCTTGTTAGAAGGGACTTTAAAAGTAGCACACATTTTCCATGATAAGTTCTCCATGAGCTTTCCAAGATGGGCACGATTTTAACTCCAAGTGAATTTTTTTAAGATCAATCAGAAGGTAGTTGTGTCAGAAAAACCCTGGGAAAATTGTTCCTTGATTTGGTCATTCTGAACTTTATTTCGCATGATTATAATAATTCTGAAAACAATTCAAGAAGTAGTGAAGAAATCTGGATGTACAGGAACGGATGCCCATTAGGTTGACCAATTGTGTGACAGTATATATTCTGTCAAATTTCACCTTGTTAAACAACAAACATGTCGTTGTGCCTATCCAAAACAGAATCACATTCTCTGGAAATAACAAGAATGTGTACAGAACGGGAAGAGTTACTGAAGTCAGTCCAACCAGCTGGCAGACCCATCAAGCCATCTGACTTGGTTGTTCATCGAGGACGTATTTCATCGCTTAAAAAATTGCACCGTCATACGTCAATCATAATAATCTCTACAAAAATAAATCTCCAATTTTTCGATTACCTTTTTATGACAATTCTTTTTCTTTTAATTTCAGCAAACTTGAGTCAATGGTAACCATAAGTCTTAGGTAATTTACATATACTTCCAGGACATTACCGTCAAATAAACTATATCACTTCTCGATATCAGAACTCCTGGATATGTCTAATTAAAACCATTAAGGACAGAGGAGGGATGGATAAAAGGTAAAATTATTAAGTCAACTTTTGGAACGAATAATCTGTCAAGACATGTCTTCACATTGCGAAAATCTATATGGTACTACATTTTTGAAGTGGACATTTTCACATTGTGTAGATCTAATATTTTCCACGTTTGGAATGAACATGCTAAAATATATAACCCTGTTATAAGGCAAACAATGACTGCACCATTGTTTTAAACGGGTGTTTAAATTTCGTATTAATATGTGTTAGTATATATACTAAGCTTTCAATCGAGCTTATAAATAAAAGCTTTTCACTTAGGACAAACGATATTCAAAAGTACCATGGTACAAAAGCTTATAACATTAATAGAAATGCAATTTCCTGTTACAAAAATAAACAATATAAAGATATAAATACCGAAATACACTGCGCATCCGATAGTCCATCAAACTTTGATTTATGTTTTTGAAAACAATAGGAAAAATATACTTTTTCCGAACAAAATTGCTTTGTGATAGCCTGTCTGGTCTAGACGTGGCGTGTCTCTATACAAAATTACATATAGTCATTTCCACGAACAACAATTCAATGGAAATTTTTCATTTTTTCACATATGATATATGAACTGCAGACTTTTCCACATAAATATTACTTCAGGGGATATGAAGGCGATATATTACATTTCAACGTTAGTATGATGCAACGCGGTAAACCTATTCATATCGTATGAGTATTATGTATTAAAATACGTGCCATTTTTACAACACTATTTCAAAAATGCAACAAAAAATTGTAGTTGATGTTTTGTCATTTTTTTTCTAAGCCTTCTGAAGCCAGTTTTGTCCTGTTCATTTTATTTGGTCGTATTATTCCCCCGTTCTTTAACCATGTTTTTCATTTTAATATTCATCGTGATAACGTGGAGTAGGATTTTGGACACCAAATCAGTTATTTTGTTTTTCCCCATTCATTGTTGATATTTTTTAATTTAGTACGACAAATATATGCCAGTAATCAATAATTTCATCCATCAAATAAATGTTACGCCTTCTTCTTCGTCGACACTATGTGACATCTCCACCAACACCGGACGTTGCTTTTTTAGCTAGTTCTTCTTCAGCCAACCACGTAGTCTTATCAACACACTCTTCAAATTTTGACGGACTAATTTGCGTTAAGATTGCTCTATAATTTTCAGAACTTATCTTTAGATCGATACCGTTATGGTGTTAGTAAGGGAAAAAATGTAACCCACATAGAACAAATTTTACATAAGGCACAAAAACGTATGTCTAATGAGTTTAAGACAAAGTGAACATATCAAATACCGTAACCTTGAAGAGCACGAAAGTGTTTTTTTTACTCAATCTGATATTTAATTTATGAAGTTTTTCACAAAAACCAATAAAATTAGTCGCGAATTTAATTCAAACTTAATTATTAAATTTAGATACTAATTCGGCATTTGTTATTTACATTATTTTGATAAAACGTGTATTAAGTTGTATACATTGTGATTATCGAAAAAAAGGTTATTTTGAAAAAAATACGGTCACGTCTTTGTTTTTTTCGATACTGTAGAATAGTTTTCATAAAATGTCGCCAGGATCGATTGTCAAGTATATATAATACATTGATGTAACACTTAGTACATGTAACAGGAGATGGCACTTCGCAAAGTGAACTCACTATGAAAATAGCTGAAGTAGCCCTCAACCCTATTTAGAATATTTGGGACTCAAGATTATACAAGATGAAACCAAATATGCAATTTAAATGGCTGCTTTGCGATTAAGAATCATGGTACCGAATAAAGACCCAAAGCAACCGTTTACTTAAATTTTCCTAACTGACTCATGAGTTAGATTTTATATATTTATTAGTAAAACTTCTTTTTGTAATGAGGGAATAAAAAATGAACCTTATAGACATTTAATACTAGAAAAATGAATCTAGGATGGTATAGATTACATGAACTATTTACTACAGTATAGGTAGGTATCTTTGAAACAAAGATCTACATATACTATAATTACGTAAATTAAGTATAAAATGTCTTATTATTAATTTCTCTGTTAGTGTGAGCACTTAAATGTGTGCGCAGATGTCATGTGAGCACTTGTCATGTGTGCAGTTGTCTGGTTACTGAAACCTACATATTCTTAAAACCAATCGGATTTTGGTATCTTGAAAGAAGACTAAATACTATCAGCAATTTAAGTTTTTTATCTTTTGAATAATTCGTGAAATCTTACGGTCAGCAAAGGGTCTCTTATCAATAAGAATGAATATTAACAGAGCTTAACTAATTGATAGAAATCACGCGCACTCTAGTGCACGCCAACTAATGACTAGAGAAGCTGCACTTAAGATACCAATGGCACTTTGAAAACTGTCTCACGTCAATTACGACACGGTATACACGCGCATAATGTGTTTGAATACGTGGCAAAGTGGTGAATAGAAAAGCTAGTATTTATTCTAAATTATTTAAAAGTGGTAAACTTCCGTATGTAAAATCACTGTTAGCGACCCGGGTTTTGCCTTTCGGCATCTTCATGCTACATCACATGTGGACAGTGAGCGATCATACAACATACTACCATTAAAACCTAGTGTTACTTACGATTTATAGTATTCAATTACTAAATATCATTAGTGAAAATAATAATAGGAGTATTAAAATAAATAAATAAAAATACCCCCAATCTATTAAATCTATAAAAAGAAAAAAAAATCATTAATCAATTGGGTTTAACCCATTTAATTATAATGAATATCATTAGGTAATATAACAATACTTAGTCAATTATAAAATAACCTGTTATACATACGTTTACTAAAGCACCATCAGTCAAAAATAGTAATTGAGTATTTATTCAATAGATCTTCAGGATTTTGGTATAACTTGAGAAGATACGATAGTACTTCATTGTGAAGGTTTGGTATCTATATGCTCCACTTCGGGAGCGGATATGGAAGAAGAAACAGCTAAAACTTTCTAAAAAGATGTCGTAAGTATTGTATGGTTCAGTTAATTGTAGAGAATACATTGTTGTTTCTGCGCTATGGATGAAACTGCACTGGTAAGTATATTGACATATTACTGCATGCAACCTTGACTAGGACCAAAAACGTGTTTTTTCGCAAATTCGGCTTATTTTCTACCACGTCGCTGGAGTTTTGTATTTTTTTGCCAAAAAATTGACTGTACAAAAAATATTATGAAAAAATACCGAACGAAAGAATATTTACATCTTTCAATAGAGTGTGTATTAAATTTAAAGAAGAAAGACACAGTTTTCAGTCTACAGATATATCAATGATAAAAAATGTGTTTTGTCTTTTTTGCCTTAAGGCAAATAACATATATGTACTGTATATCAATGTATCTTGACATACACTTCACAGAAAGTATTTTTCTTCACATCTGGTTTCTATATGGAGCATACGACCGCCATATCGCGCCTCCAGGATTTTCTGCCACAAACCGATTGTTACCATTAACTAAAATCTTAACTGAAAGCAGTATGTAACAGTAGTAATTACGATTTTAAAAAAAACAGTGACGTAATCAAACGACTAAAAAATAGACTGATTATATCCATAATAAATAACTCTACTAATAATAATTCACAATTTATTAAGTTAATGTATTATAATATGGTAAACTTATAAATTTGTACCACAAGTGTTCCTAATGATTTAAGGAACCTTTAAAATAATTATCTACTCTACTCTATACCATGTTCGCTTCCAAAGTGGAGCATATGGATCTTCACAAAAGATATCTACTCCGAAAGTGGAGTATATGGATCTTCGTAATGTGAAGACATCTTGGCAGATTATTTATCGCGAGAATTGTTTATAAGACAACTGCTCAATCCAATAGGCATCCAGTAATACTTTTTTATATATTTTTTAAATCCACATATAGGGAATCGAGCCCGCATTCCCAAGATAGATATACTGCCGGGGAGATGAAGTAATTATATTTATATTTAATGAGGCAGTTAAGCTTCCATATTTAATTAAATCATTTTAAATCATCATTATATATCAATTGGTTTTTTAAAATATAGAGTTTTATTGCCGCTGGGAACTTATCGACTGTTGATTATGATGTTAAATAGAGACTAGAACATGACCTAATATTGAGTTCAAATTATCTGGTTGTCTGGTAGTTGTGTAATGCGCAAGGTTACATGTTGACTACCAAGGAGACAATATACAACTTCGTAAATTATATTTTGCAAAATCTTCAAACGACAAGAGTCAGTGTAATATGCAAAAACCTCAACGGTCAAAACCCTAAAATATCCGGTCGAAATTCTTGAAATTCTCACAAAAGAATACACAATCGCCTGCATAGTAAAATTCTAGTCAAAGGAACGACAATTTCTGTGTCAGGGGAATTATTCAAATCGGATCCTCCTTTGGGGATGTTTCGTAGGAAGAAAAATGGCGTACCAGAAATGACAATATAAATTTAATTATCCTTCGATAATGTTAAATATTCGTAAATATATATTTTATAAAAAGAATATCCTAAAAGCTCTCATGAGATTCTTTAAATTCAGTAAAAAAAGTTTATACTTGTAGAATACAAAATTGGATGCCCGTTGAGTTGAGTTTTGTAAGAAGATAATTTGGCAATACATGTCTTCACATTAGGCAGATTCCTTTAGAAGTAGACGTCTTCATACTGTGTATTATAAATCTGTATGTTCCACTTACGGAGCTGACTTTGGATTTCTAAAATGCCCAGACCTCTAATGGCGTGTTACAAGTTGAAATATAATATATTTGCTGGTATTATAAAATTCTGTATGAAAAGTTTTACCTATAATGTATTATATATCGATATCTTCATCTGCAAACCAGCTAACTCTACCCTCCAACCGATTTTGATGCCATTTTATTCAGCTTTATCACACACCAAATGCACAAAAATTTCAATAAAATTAAAAGACGTAAAATAGCACCTAACAAAGATTCAGAAACAGATGCCCTCGTATGAAACTATGGGTGAAGTTAAATGACTTCATCGGGAACGCAGAGATAAGTGAGTGGACCAGGCACCCTTAGGTCATATTAAAAGTCATGCAGCGACGCTGAAGCTGGCTAGGACACGTACTTCGGATGTCTACAGAGGGTCTGAACCGTGTTTGTCTATTCTTTGAACCGGTGGGATTCCAGAGTTCTGTAAGACAGCCGGGTAACATTCATAGGACGTACTCAGCGGAACTGAGAGATGGTGGTATAACCTGGGAGGATACAAAACGACTGGCGGGTGACAGAATTATCTGGAGGCGCCACGTGGCAGCCATGTGCTCCGTATAAGAAGCGGATATGGCATATGGCAGAAGAAAATCATTCGCAGATGCCAGCCAATTCCATGCAGTACCATACACATATACCATTATCAATATATTTTATTATAAACGTATTGCTGATATTGTATTATAACTATAATACTCCGAAGATGGAACATATTTATCTACCGTATGAAGATATCTGCTTCAAAAGTAGGGAATATACTCGTATATATTTGCGATATTAAGACTTGCTTTTTTACCACTGCAATTACCATTACCAAGAGTTTTACCTGTATTAAAAAATCTATTTAACTTGTACGATATTGAAGAATTTTAATGTGAAATTCTAATTATAAAATTACAAACCAATTAATGAATAAATTAACAAACCTTCCAATTAATATTATGAAACAACCTAATATTTCCAAATACTATCCAATATAATTTAATACAGCACGTGTTCCATCTACATAGCAGACATTGTCAAGTATAAATAAGTCTTAAGAGTAATAATATCTCTTACTTTCAGATGGCAGTCTTGTACATAGACGAAAGAGATGTCGAAGAAATAGATTAATTAAACTACCTAAAAATCATTAACATAACATTAACATTAACGGGTACTTAACCCACACAGAAGAAATTTTACAAAAGGGACAAACATATATATAATGTCTTTGAACCAAAGTTAAATAAATAAGCCTTAAAGTACACGACGACAAAAACTGGTATTTTATTTACCCAATCTGATATTAATTTATTAAGTTATTGAAGGAAAGTGTGGCGGTAGAAGTCCTTTTTCCTAATCACAAATTGCACATATTATCCATTTTCAAACTTGAGAGTTTAATTGAAATTCTTGTACGATATTTACAGATTGCGTCCCGTTGACAGAACATGTATTAATCTGTACATGATGTAATTATTAAAATTAAATGATTAAAAAAAAAAATGAGGTTTTCTTCCTTTTCCATAGTCGATATAAATAAACCAGCTAAGTGACTCATTATCACGCCAAAAGTAATGCAATAACATTAAAAACTATCTGCATTGGAAGAGCTTTAAGGTTATCTGTCTCATTTTAACCATTTTACTAATATTCCTACGTCCTGAAAAACTTTCTCGTATGTTAGCTGTTGCATTTAAATATAATACTTCCCAGCAAGTGGCTGAATAACAGAGACTCCTAGAGTTACAAAGTGATGTCCATATGGTACAAATAAGGAAACATTGTTAGTTAATAATATAATGAATACACTGTTAATATCTGATCTTGGGTAATGCACGCCTCTGCTGTTTGTGAAAGTTTCCTTTTAGAAACTTGAGTTTTGGGTGAAAATTTTGCCCCTCTCCGAAGTTTAATCAAGTACCCTGCCAGGGAAACTCTATGATATTATGTAAGCACACGCCAGAAGTGCTACTGCTCAGTAAAGTTGGTGCTGTGGTGAATTATCTGGGTGTTATGGTAACCTCATGGTGCCATGCGTGGTTAGTTTGTACAAAAAAACTCTTATTATAGTTTTTATTAACTTGCTATAATATAATTTTGCTACACATTCTAGTACATAATGAACTTTCAAGTTTTCTAGAAAATATATAATATATGTTTTCCATCTTATAATCATAATGTAAATTAAGTGGATGGTTTTAAAAAGTGAGCCAAAAAAGTTTGTATAAGCTTATTAAAAAAAGCTTCAAAGCTTCAGGTTTTATATATTAATTGTAAAAAATATATTGACAATAAAAATGAGTTATCTGAATGTATATGTGTATTTTTAAGTATATAAAAGAGTATAGATTGTAGATTATTGTTTAATTAGAATTTTTATTCCAAAGTGTAGCACAGTATAAAATTGCAAGTATATTTTTATAAATCATAATTATAACGATTGATAGAAGTCCTAACCTAACAATAGTGTACTAAACGTAAACTTCAAAGTGCGACAAGTGTAGTGCCTGTATTCCTTAAAATATTATATATTTCAGAATAATCCTTATAAATTTCAATGCTCAATGATAAGAGATATTGTAGCTTGTCATTTGACATCTCATTTATTTTATTTATTAATTTACTTTATACA
>JAGVSQ010011710.1:0-12076 GCA_022683975.1 Rhyacophila evoluta | reverse complement strand
CAGGTCAGGTTCAGACTCTCTTGAGGCATCCGCAATATGTGGCCGAGCCAGGTCCGGCATCACAGCTTCACTTTGACAGTGATAAGTGACTGCACGATCCGTATATATTTTTACAATACGCTCAAATATCTCACACGACTAAAATATCATTAAATTGCGTAATTAGGAAAAAAATGTTTTCAATTTGAACAATTATATTCTTTTAAAACCTTTTAAACTTTCTACCAAGAAGACGAACAAAGGTAATAGAATTAAATTTGTATTCTTTTTTTGTATAGACGTTTGCTTAGTTTAACATTTTTATTTTAATTTAGATGCAGTACTAGATGCCCGATAGGTTGTTCAATTAGTTATGAAAATAGTCTGTCAACATGTCTTGACTATGTGTAGATCCATAAACATACTTCATTTCTGGAGTGGTATATGGATTTCCACACAATTCAAATTCATATGTATCACTTCCGGAGCAAATTTGGAAAAGGATGCTTGAACTCTCGCTTAAACCATGCTACTTTTTCATTCTGTGATTTTATTGTTTCTGCCATATATAATAGAATATTCATTTGAATAAATGTTTTAAAAGAACATTCATATATTGTAATGAAAGTGTATCGAGTTATTTATGATAACAAAGAAGCGGTTAAAGGTTAATAAAATGAGTTTTATTTAATAAATCGCCTGTTTTTCTGACAAGCCGCATTCCTTAACGCCCAAACTCAACATAGATAATATTTTTACAACACGTCTTTCGCTTTTCTAGTCCGACTCTGCTCGCCATGAATAATATCGGCTATTTATTTTTCACAGCGGGTGCAGCGTGTTATTTTATTAACATTAGTCTCAATTAGCGAAGACCCTCTCTCGCCCAATGCACAAAGAAACTGACCGCGTTTAATTAATAAAAATGTGCACAACCATATTGTGTTTATCATTTGATTGGGATGACGGTGCGTCCTTTCTTCGACGTATCCAGGTGGTCGACAATTTGTTAATGATACGAAGATACAAATACAGTGGTTAATTGTTGATTCATCTTCAAGTGCGAAGTAGAGATCGAAATTAATTTAAATACTTGATCCATTACTAATAAACACATTTGGAGAACACAACAATGTCAACTTACGTTTACTAACTAATACTAACGTATGAAATATATTAAAGGAGCTATTGAATTGAAGTAAGTATTTATTATGTGCATGTTCAAATTCATACAAATTACTACGTCAGGAATGCACAGTGCCGCGCTTAATCTATAAGATGCTACATACTTGTATAAAATATTCGTAAGTATTTCGAGTACTGGGACCGATCTCGTAATGCACTATTTACGCGTCTTAAACGTAACATGTTTTATTACAAATAGCTTACCACTGGAGTCGAAGGCCACTTCTGCGCAGGCGTTATCTCTGGAGATATCGCATCTGTAGACAGCTCCTCCTTTGTTCACTCCTGCTTGACGAGTCTGCGCTTCTGGAGCACCGACCATAACCCTGCAGAAAATAAATAACACATAGATTAGTGATTAACTTTTGTAACGAGAATTAGTTGTAAACCATTATAATAAATCAAATAAACATGTAAGACAGTTTAACCCGACTACTGGTTTTACATCCTTATTCCATTATTTAAGTTTGCGTGTTGGATATTAAAATGCAGTGGATGGCTACAAGGTGTAGATAGTTGTAGGTATTTTGCGAACCTTCTACCACCCACCTCTCTCCAAACAAGAATAATCATTGACAATAATGCCCAAGACATTGCTAACCAGGTATGCAAATGGGAACTGCGTACTCTTCTGCAAAACTAATAAACTTACAATTTACATCACTAAATACGCTTTTGTTCATTATTTATATTTTAAAATAAACTTTGTTTTACACCTAATACTTCGAAGCTGGAAGGAAGAAAGAAAACCAATGACCAAATATATTTTTGGCCAACCATTAACCAACGTAGAGTTTTAATGAGATGATAACCATTTTACCAATATTTTACTCACAGTATGGAAAAGATAGTTAATAGGACAAGCGTAGATAATAATACATATAAAGAGATTTTGAAGACCGATCAACATTAAATAGAATAAAATATATTTTCGGCATTAGAAAAAATAGTTTTATTAGTTCGCGGATTGATTAGATAAATAATTAGTAAGCTGGAATATCTTCATATTGATTTGGAGTCCCTGCATTTTAATATAATATAATAAAAGATATAAGCTAGTGTTTCTTAGTCTCACGGCTAAAGCTTGTCACGTTAGCGAGTATTTTAAAAATTCAAGCTTCGCCTGAATTAGTCTCCATTCAACCGCCGAATACATAAATTCTGAACTCATTAATTTCAAATACATTAAATCTCGCAATCTATCAACTGCATTTTAAAATCGATATATTCTAGTTATGTTAAATATTTATATATGAATGCGTTATTTCAACACGAACGCATTATAATAAACAGGCGACCGGTGCGGCTGTTCTGCAGGATGTTAGGCAAGTCTTTTAACTGAAAAACTTGTCAAACCTATATGGGTAGAAAAATACCAGTTACGTAGAAAATAATATCATAAAATTCTCCCTTAAATACCGCTTATCATCCAATATATCCAATCAATCCAATCATCTATGACAGGGTTTCACAAAAAAAATTCTGCAATGGAACACTTCGCAAACCCGGAAATTTTAACGGAATACTTACTTTTTATTTGGGTAATTTCTTCAAGTAAAAAAAATATTAGCGCGGCTGAACGTTCTGTCAATCTTGCCAACTGTCGTTAAATTGATAAGACTTGTCAGCTGGTCAGGTGAAAACAAAATAGCACATCTCTTGATAAGAAAGGATAGTGGTCCGCCTATAGCTATATACTTCATCATAAACATCAGCTGAGATTGATCATCACTCGCCTTTCAATATGAAGTAAAAGATATTTAAATATTTTTCAGTGTATAAAACCTTAACAAATTGTCACGGAACACCTATTCGGGTTCAGTGGAACATATTTTGGGAAGCCCTGATCTATTAAACAATTTATATAACCTTCTTTATGTCATAATAATAATGAGAAAATCAAACAATTCCGAATAATAAATCGCATCATGCACGTCACTACGTTTCAATGGAGACACATAACTGTATCGACTTCACAAAAACTATCATTGCCAGATGCAACTCGCCACTTGGAAGGATATAAGGTTTCTGTGTTGCTTCAAACAACAGCTACGATGAACGCAGAAAGTTTAAAAATTACCTGATTCCTGAAAATGAATAGCTTATTATTCATTCTACAAATTATAAAATATTGACATGTTTAATAGAAGCCATGAAATAAAAACACCTCTCCCACTTTAAGGGGATTTAGTTTAACACAATTTTGTTTTGTGCAATTATTATTAAAATCCATATTACCTGTATTCCTGATACTAAAATATTTTATAGATAACTAAACTCATTTTTTTAAAAATATTTTTAACGCATACATATTTATAATGACCAATTTCGTCAATTAGGATAATGTCAACTGAAGAAACAAACAAAAATGTTTAAGGCGGTCTTTATTTTAAAGTCATTTAAAAAAAATGGTGATTAGATGATTGGTGATTAGATGATTGGTGATTAGATGATTGGTGATTAGATTGTATTATATTATAGTACACGAAGGAGGATCGTATAAGACACGATTCAAATAATTTTAAATGTTCAATTTTAAAATACTAAATTAATTAGACATTTAAAAAAAATATAATGTTATTTACTTAGATCTATGTTGCATGACAAACCATTTACGAATGCACAAACTTCACAGTTTATTTGTAATTACGTTTCTTTTAAATATGATAGTTATTTAAAGATACTTATATGCTCACTTTTTAAATGTTTACCAATATCTGACCCCATTTATACATGGATAACTTATTCTTAAAAGGACAAAAGACAAATAAAAGCAACGGGAAAGTAGCAGTACTCGTCCGTCTGATTGACAGTTGATACCTTTCGCGAGGCTCGCAGAGGCCAGATGCCTGCAGCAGCCGTTCAGGTGAACCACACTCCTTAATTGGAAGTGTCTCTGGCCCAAACTGGTGCACACAAGGAGATACTCTTCATATCCTGCTACTGTAACTGGTATTTCAATCACATATAATACGTTAACAGGTTGAACGAACTCGAGATGTTTTATTTATCTGTCATATTGAGGCGTTTATTCTTGGTCACATTTTGCAGCTGACTTCTGGTAGACTTTCGTACGTGGAAATACAATAATAGTTGATTCATTACGCTCTTAATTTTTCTCACAATGATCCAAACAGATTCTTTGCATTTTTTGTAATAAACATATTAAATAAGACATTATAGTAAATTACCCTCGTAAATCCTTTTTTAATCTATGTTTAATCTGGTAGCGTAGAGGTAAGCGTACGCGCCTTGCAATTTGGAGAATGCGGGTTCGATCCCCACATCTGTTAGATTTTACAAAATCCAAAAGTGCAAAAGTGCCCATTGAGCAATTGTCTGACAATTCACATGAAAAATAACCTAACAAGGCGTCTTCACATTGCGGAGATCCATATTTGTCGGAGTGGATTTCTTCATACTGTGCAGATCTATATAACATAATTAACAATTCAGATCATAAAAAAGGGTTAAAATTACAGTTAATATTTCTAGTTACTTATTCATTAACTACTATCTAAATCAATTTAAAAATTACTAGTCCCTATATAAATATAATAATAAGCGTTCGAGAAATAACTTTTCCAAAATTTAACGCAGTACAAACCATATTGCACATAAATTATGATACATGTATATAGTAAATATGCATGAATATCAATGGGCGCATATATGTAAAACAGATTCATCTGACTACCTGCTGGTTTTGATGTATTGGATTGAATACATGCAAGTTATTCATTTAATTAAAAAATATTATCATGTTCAATTAAATCAAATTCACTAGTAACACTCTTATAAACCGCTTGTAAGGTAAGTTTTTAATGCACACATTCCAGAATTGTTATACTCGAGTATTTATGTTATACTTAACAATATTGCGCAAACCGGTAGTGAATTAGGAACTGCCACCTGACGTTATATTTTGTATCCCGGAAATAGACGTCGCTCGACCTATTTCCAAGCGACGCCGCCGACGCTGCTGCGGACGGGCGTCTTATTAGTCGACGCCGGAACAGCCAAAGACATCAAGACGAATGATCCAGTTCCTCATAAAACGAGCTGTTTTGCCTCATTTCCTTTATTTGTGGATATCAACGATATTATTATTTGGCGTATCATAAAAAAGTCAAAATCTGATCCGTTATTCGTTTACTGGCTTCGTCTGATGAGTGCAGTCCTAATTAGCAGATTAACATACGTTTTATGCTCAATTCAACTAAATAACCATCGTTAATTAGTAAAGAAACCCGCTGCCATGAGTTCGAATATCAGATAACATATAAAATTTAGATTCTTTCGACGGAGATCGAGCGATTATATATATATATATTTACACCATGTTCGCTCCCAAAGCGGAGCATATGGATCCACACTGTGTGAATATATCCACTTCGAAAGTAAAGTAATCTCCATGTGCAATGTGAAGACATCTTGACAGATATTTTTTTACAAAAATTGTTTGTCAGACAATTCAATTAGTCAACCCAATGAGCATTCAGTCCGGCTTTTTCGGATTTTTAAAAATCTAATAGATAGGGAATCGAACCCGCATTCCCCGGATTGCTAGGCGCGCGCTACCAACTACGCTACCGGGGAGACAGATTATTAATTGATCCGCGGTTTCAACGTTTTTTTTTACAGAACATTTTTGATATTTTTAAACATGGTTGTCTTTCGCACCAAAGTTGCATTGCAGTACACCGAGTGATAAGAACATAGAGATTGACAAAAGAAGACATTTTTCAGTAAATTTCATTGGCATAGAAATTGTTTTGTACGTCACATTGAAGAGAAAAACATAATGTTATAGTAAACGCTTGTCAGTTAATTCCAATATTGCATTATCACGAGAGAGAATGAATCTACCTGGAAAGGTGTACATTATTAATGCATACATTGAATTACCATTTCTTTTATGCACGACCAAACACAGGGTCCGGTAATCATCTTCCCATCATATATCTGTTAAAAAAAAAAACAATATTCAATACCCAGCGAGTTATTACGCATCGGCGAAGCGTGAAAACGATTTGTACGTAAAGGGTTTATGTGGTTACGAATGCATTTACATAATGTTCCTTCGGTAAAATTACAAAATCGTGGTATGACGCTATTTCGTTAATCGATCTATCGGCAAACCTCTTCAGTATGGCCGCATTACTCGAGATACAGGGACTCTCCCAGTTTAGCAGCTAAAGAATCACCAAGTAATTTTACTTGGTGGTAATGAATATAATAATACATCTGCCATCTCTACTATAATTACAATGTTTTTTTATTATTTCAATTATGTACATATATTCATTGACAATAATATTTAATAAGCTGTAGGTTGGAAAATAATTATATTGAAACAATTCTAATTATAATTCTACAAATTGCATAACATTTATTGACAACTATTTCGGTTAGGCAAAACTAAAATCACACATGCAATTCTACGTTTGTAGAATTGGTAGCCGAGAGATTAGCATGAACGTTTCGGAACTAGAGATTGCCGGTTCGATTACTGCAGGATTTATAATATGGTGGGTTGAGCAATTGATTGATCAATTCACTTGAACACAATTTGAAAAAAATCATGTCGTAACAATGCGGAGATCCATGTACTTCTAGCGGTCACCTTCACACGGTTGATGTTGAGTTGCTCCATTTTGGAGCGGATATAATATTTAAAAAAGTACAGGGTAAATCTACTTGGTGAAATAACAATAATGTCATTAACTTTCAACTTCAGATCAACTGTTATTTTTTTAAATATTTGACATTATATAAATATTATATTATGGATCTTAACATATAATAGTCCTTATTATAATTTAGTAACTTACCGTGTTATAGAAATGGTAATATAAAACACTTAAAAAATATCGGATTTCTTCGTTTAATTGGTGACCATGTCCATCACAAAAATTGCACCGCGTCCAAGCCGTAAAAATGTCCGTTTACTTTTACAAGCTTTCACGCTTACAAGATACAAGCTTTTATCCTGCACATATCGACGTAATATATTCATAGAGGGCGGAGGTAATTTGGCGTATAATCAGGCTATATAAAAAGCTCATACAAACTGATGAAATTTAGGGGTGTGCGTGATAATTCGTGAAAAGACACACAGATAATGATTGGTATTCTATACAAGAGTTTATCACACATATGGTACATTGCAAGAAGTGCCTTTGTCAAATATAATAAAATACATCAATTTACTATTCAGTTTAACTTTTTTGTTTCTCATAGGCAGTATACATCACGAATGTCTGGTTATATTAGAAAAAAATATATTGACGAGGTTGATTCGGATAATTACGCAGTTTTTGTACTTTATTAAAATAAGGTAACTTAAAGAAATACTTTCTGATAACAGAAAAGATAACAACACAAGCTGATATCTGACAAAGACACTTCTGGCATATATTTTTTCCGGCTCGAAAGTGGAGTGCATGGGTCTCCGCAGTGTGGACATGTCTTAACAAATATTTTTGTTAAGAATTGATTTCTAAACAACTATTCACCGCCACTTCTGCATTTTTTCAAATCCAGCATATGTGGAAATCGAGCCCGCACGCTGCACCTCTATGCTATCGTGGATATAGTCTTAGGCTACATTCTAGCATCATGCCACATATATTTAACAATAATAGGTCGAGGTGTCTTTAAATCATTTCTTTCGTGGAAGAGGTCTCCAAAACTTTGTATTATTCTCTTGAATTAAGTAGGTAGATATTTTAAATAAGTATTATAATAATACATAAACATGCAAATCGATAATAATAATCCTTGCGCCCACAAAATATTTTATTAACGCCTATTCAAAAAAAATCAGTTCTTGACTTGAATAAATTTCAATAAAAATGATCGGTATTTCTTTATTCGCCACGGATTATGGCTATCTCATTGGCTTTCTGGTTCTATGAGTCCGACGTTTACAAAGAATAACATTTATTAGTGAAATAACAACGATCTTTATAAATTAAAACCTTAAACATCTGCTCGTGTAGTAAAAAAATACGATGTATTTTAAATTCAAATGAATTTCACGGACCGTGTTTCAATTGAAAAGAGATCTCTATATTAAAACGTCACTAATAGATAGATCGTATATGTTAACGTATAGATAACAATAAGTTTACTGATACATTTAAAATTTACGCTGCACAAATAATTGTATCACAATACAAATCGTATGGCTTTATTGGACATTTATTGTCTATGATCAACACAGCGAATGACAAAGATGCAAATTGATCTATTATGACAATGAACAGGAACACAGAACAGTTTTTTTCTTTATCACTGTTAATTGAATTTACCGATATTTTACATGAAGTACACATCCGGAGATTATTGTCGCATAAAATATTATAATATGTAATAAATTCACATATTAATATGCCAGTTGATAATAAAAAAACGTCATATCTTGATTTATAAATCGCTGTAAAAAATCAAGAAACGTCATATAAATATTCTTATTTATGTCTAAACTCTGTCTACCATAAATGCGAAGATAATCATAAATCATTTTTTATCGGTGTGCATTTATGTTTCATATTTTCCAGCGAAAATGAAATCACTTTGTGGTCATCATTTCTAAGAACTTAATAAATTTGATAATGTTATTAGTGCATTTGACGTTATAGTCATATACGAACTGCCGAAATTAAATGACGAATAATTTATTAGACTGACCACAAACTATCTATTTATAAAGATGCAATGCTATGTACTTGATACGGAAATTTTCTTAGAAAAAAGTGATAGTTAAATGACTAAAATAAATAGTAATTCTACATATATATAATATTCGTGCATGTTTCAAGTTAACTGCGAGTCGCATCATCGTCAAAATTATAATTATGGTTCAACTTGACGTAATTTTGTAGTTTGTAGGTATTCGTCCAAGGAAACTGGCTTGGCCTGGTTACGCCACTGTTGGCGTCGGTGATCAGTGGCGCGAATCCTGGAAGGCGGACAGGAACTAATGGAAGGCATTGTGACGTCACGCGCTAAAAGCGGGAGTGCCAGGCCATTATCGAATCTGCTACAGTTTGTACAGTCAAAACGAGGGTCACCCAAATTTATGACTTATGCGGATACTCAATTATCCGACCCCCGATTGTCAATTATCAGCGTCACAAAAGTCGAAAATGACAATACAGCTTACACGTGAATTTAATCTGTAACTTACTTTTGGTGGACTGTTCTTGGTAAACACATAAGTTTAACCTTTTAGCTAATACGATGTTAAAATTTTTTGATGCCCAGCGAGAACGTTAAATACTAGAAATGTCTGGGCTGTACAAAGTAAAACCCAAATGCCGCCTATTCAATGCATGCATTCTGTCAGTGCTGCTCAACGGTTGCGAAACGTGCAACCCAACAAAGGCTTAGAGCGTATTCTAAGCTTTGAGAAGAGGTGCCTGCGGCGGATTCTGTGGCTACAGTGGTATGACTTCGTTCGAAATGATAAGATAAAAGAACGGACCATGCAGCCACTTATCACTGACAAAGTGATGTTGGGACGCTGCCCCTGGCTCGGCCACATATTGCGGATGCCTCAAGAGAGTCTGAACCTGCATACCGGTAGTCGGCATCCCGTAAGGCCGCTAAATACTATTTATAGAATGTACTTGGCGGAGTGACGGGATGCAGGTATGATCTGGGATGACGCAAGAATACTGGCGGGCGACAGAAATTCTTGGACGCGGCACGTGATGTCCGTATGCTCCACTTACGGATCGGGTATGGAAGAAGAAGAAAGAATAAAATGTAACCGCGAAGAATCATTTATAAATTTTTGATTTAATTTTAATAATTTATCAAAAAAAACTGTATTTATTATATTCGCATTCACTGTAAATAATATTCTTAAAAAGTTAGACTTAAAGACGCAAAACCATCTTTTTTAACATTTCTCGCGAGAATATATTGTTGTAACATGCATTTTCGGCATCACCTTTTACTAGGTCTGGGCTTAGAGCATTTGATAAATGACAACTATCTTTTTATAGACTGAGTTATAACAGCGATACGTCGGTGAAACTGCATTACGAAAAGAATTAGACAAACTACTTAAATCCCGGATTTACCACTGAAATACATAGAGCGCACGAAACGTGTAATACATGAAGAGGATCCAATTGCGTATGCACTGTTTCGTTTGGTTGTCACGTAAATTGGTCGGTAACATAGGTAGCAGTGCATTGCCAATTTGTATAAAGTCGGAAAATGCCCGGTAATAAAAAACGGTTTACGAAAAATACGGTAGGATAGACGGACAAATAAAAAATAATGAATTGGTCCGCTGCGAATAAGTGCTGCAATAACAACAAAAATAAAACAAGCCACGCGGATCACGAGGTTCTGGAGTCATTCAAGAAGTGCAGTACACTCAATATATACGGATGGCTGTAACATTTCCTAATTATTCTACATATCACGAGTTTGTGATTTACAACAAATTGCCGAATTTCATAATAATGATTGATTATATTAAATGTGTCCCCGGTAGCGTAGTTGGTAGCATGCGCGCCTACTGATCCGGGGAATGCGGGTTCGATACCCCATCTGTCGGATTTTTACAATTCGAAAATGCAGGACTGGACGCCCATTGGGTTGAATAATCAATTGTCTGACAAACAATTCTCATGAAAAATAATCTGTCAAGACGTCTTCACAATGCGGAGATTCACACACTCCTCTTTCGGAGTGGATGTCTTCACACTGTGTTGATCCATATGCTCCATGTAGGGAGCGAACGTGGTATTAAAAAAATATAAAAACACATCGTACGTCGTCTATCGATAGTAAATAATGCTTTTATAGTCGAGTGAGATATGTACAATGAATGTCGCTTTTTTATTACTACGGGACCTGTAACTTTTGATAACAAAAACCGGCTGTTAAAATTAAGCAGAAGATAAAAACCAATATAAACTACGTATGTTTATCTAAAACTACATATTAAAAACTTAATATTTATTTGTCGTTTGTTTGTAATTATTTACTCTTGAATCATCCTCATATTCGTACTGTTTTTCAAAATCATTTATAAATTAACTAGATAACTACTGCCTAGCTAAAGTTTGATTATAATAAGCTGATTTCATAAGTAGTTTTATATGATGTGGTTTGGTACCGTCTGATCGCGATAACAATGGTCGACTGATAACATTATCCGTGATTACAATATACGCTGTACAAGCATATAATATAGAAGGCGCCAAAGATCGTTGACGAGTGTTGATTTTTGGCTGTCAAATGAGTTCACTTTAACACCGTCATACTTTGCTGAGAAAATGTTTCATAATAATGTCTCTTTAGTATTATTATAGCGTTAAAACCCACGTATTTGGTCTTACATATCACATTTTCTCTAATCAATTCAATACGGCAGGTAGCCTAGTCGCACACTTGATACTTGGACGAAGTGTGGGCAGTGATATTAAAAATTGACGTGAACTGATTTCGCCCACAAGACAACATAACTACGTACTAACTTAATTCAATGATACATTATTTCAAAGTGTTCAGTATTTTTTATTTTGTATACTATCAAATGTTTGCTGTTTTTTTTATAAAGATACATCACTCACAAGTAACTATAAGTTAAAAGATAAATATTACAATCTCAATCCAAACTAAAAGCTGCTCGTAAAGAGAAAATCGTGTAAAATTTGGCTCATATTACACATTAAGCCATGGTGATATGAAATCTTTTTACAGCTAATAATTCTATCATATAGTTTACAGGTAGATATTGCACGTATTACTAAAAGTATTTGTAAGAAATAATTTAATACATATACAAGGATAAATTAGAACTTTTTAAAAAACATAAATCTTTGAATCATATTTTTGACTGATGTTGCTTGATGGAAATTGATTTTAAATTCTAAATTATTTA
>JAGVSQ010011709.1:0-12076 GCA_022683975.1 Rhyacophila evoluta | reverse complement strand
AATTTAGAATTTAAAATCAATTTCCACCAAGCACCATCAGTCGAAAATATTAATAATTCTTTCTCTATCAATACCATGACAAATGTTAATTGTTTCTTCATATTTATCTTCTCTTGATGCTACAATAATTTCTCCAGTGACTACTTCTGGCCACAACCTTTTCCAGCAAGCATCTAAATTAGATTGTTTTATTTCTTTGACTATAAATCTAGAATAGCATATTTTTGTGATTACATGAGGTAGGGGTGTCCATATCAGACATGTTGATTAATTTTTAATTGATTTTTGTAAAACCTCGTTCATCAACTGTGTTATATTGAAACTGTTTTTTAGAAGTACGATGGTATATTAGGTTCAGGTGTACTTATTTGGAGTTCTTTAATGGAACTAGATATTAACTTTAAGTCATAGTCGAGTTTATTTATTTTAAATACAGCGATCTCATTCATATGTAGTTGTAATACCACTATCACTATTATGAAGTGGTCTTTTGATTGAAAGGATATGTGTGTTGACAACTCTTCTAATTTTTAGGTAATCAACAGTTTAGTTCCAAATATAGCCAGGTAATTTATATCGGTACAACTATTATAATATTTGTTTAATATGTTTACAGATCACGAGCGCCTGAGCACAGTTTATCTTGAAATCCTCATCCATTCTGTAATGCTGTAAATATATGGAAATCATGTAACAGGTGTATGAGGTCAGTATATCTATAATCTAACTATGGTGTAAGTATTGCATGGTAGAATAGTGTCTTAAGCTTTGATAGATGCATTGTTAGACTTTCTTACACAGGTTTTCCTCGACTTACGACGGATATACGTTTCAACACCTCAGTCAAAAGTCAAATTTCATATGAAATTAAATATATAATCGTCAGTTTACGATGCACGAAGGTATGTAGATCATACAAAAATTTAGAAAAGTAAACATGAACAAGTGAGCAAATTGATTAAATATAATAAAATTGTTATCTCCATTCTATCACAAGTAGAACTTGAAACATTTTTTTCTTCTATTCTACCGAATAAGCATACAGGTGTTTTGCAGAATCTGCAATTCTTAATGCTCACATACGTTGCGTATATACTTATGCATTGTATCTTTTTTATCCATGAAATAAATTTATTTTGGAGAAATTCCTAAAATATGAACTCTGCGTTAAGTATATTTACAGAGATAATCACATAATTGAATGCAATATCAACCCAGTTTACATCATAGGGAAGGAATGGTTAAAAATGTCTAATGTGCCTAGACTTTTATAAAATAGTGGTCTCAGTATCCCGTTATTCAATAAAACACTTTTTAGAAATAATTTAAACATTTTTTCTTGTTTTTTTTTTTGAAAAAATGCTAATTAATGTTTTCATTGTAAGTCCGAATCGTCGTAAGTTGAACCATCATAAGTCGAAGACTACCTTTATACTAGAAAGAAACTTTGTCCATTGTCTTCATGTTATCTGGACCAGGGACTCCCAACCTTTTACACCCGCGGACCGGTAAAAATATGAGAGATAGTCAGTGGACCAGTAAACCTACGATTTTTAAACTAATATTTTGCTTATAAGTTTTTAAGCAAAATTCTTGTATTACAACAGATTAATATATAGCATTCTTAATACAAGATATATATAGCATTAAAAAATTGAAATAAACAGTAAATTAGTTGTTAGTAGAAAGTATTTGTGTTTTTTAAAAGGGCAATATTTAGTTTAAAAATTAGTCAGAAATCTGTTGTTGCATTTTAGCTAGAATAGTTCACAAGTGAGGTGTGAGTATTGTCTCGGAGAGACGGAGCACTGCATTATTGACATTCAATCGGCTTTTGAGCTTTGTTTATATCATTGAAAAGTCTGCTCAGATGAATACGTAGTTGAAAATGCTGATAATAATTTAATGGCTTTGTAGTTCAGAGATGGGTATTCCATCAATATCCAAAATTGAGACAGCGATTGTATTTTATGTCTGGACTCCAAAGTGGCATCAGATGATAATTCAATAAGATCTTCGTTTTCACGTGTAGAAAGTGCGCAAGAAGCGATGTCCTCAGTAAAGGGATAATTAATCCATAGATTGCCTTTTCGAGGCTCCTCATTATTGGGCTAGTAATGATTGAAGTTATTAACTAATGCCCTTAAATGTAGTGAAACTATTTTCATTGTTTTCACTATTCGTCATACTATTGTTCTTATTTCCAAAAAAAAAATAAAAGATTTTGCTGTTTACTTTTATTTTATTTCATTTTGTAAAATCTAAATTTTCTAAAAGAAATGGTTTTCCGAAGTATCACAAGAGTGTATTAGTAAACGATGTGGGCAGTAAGTTTTGGCTTTCGTGGTGAATAGTCGTGTTCTGTGTGTACTCTGTTTATTATATTGGGTAGCATGGAGTTATATTGAGTTTTGGCTCTTGGTTTAATGTTCTTGGGTTTGTCGCTTGGCCTAATTGGCTATTCAGCTAATCGTTTAATAAGTGGATTTTGCTTCTCATCCTGTTTCAACACCCAGTTCAAAAGCATATAAAGCCTAATCACTCAATATATGGATTTTCACCAATAGCTCTGGGTATTGTCTTCCCAAATTCTTCAGTAGAATTGTTCGTACCCATTCCCTGCCTCTATGCCGTGAGATAGATAGATGTCTAAATTTGTTTCGAAAGTGAAGACATAAAAACAACCTTTAGTAAAATTCTGAACGGTTTTTACAACAAAACCCAATATTTTGTTTATTGATTGCCTATAAGAAGAGGAAAATATTGGAAAAGGGGTCTTTATTAATTGCTTATCACTCTAAAAGCCGTCAGCATAAAATAAAATAATTTAATAAAGATAGATTACATGTGGGAAAGGGAAATAACTGAACTATTTGTTACCCACTAAACTTGCAGTGGACCTGTTTTGAATGGTGCTATTATTTTTATTTTTGGCATAGGCATTTTAGCGACAACCATTTGCAGATCGGTGGAAAATTCCCGGGGACCGGAGGCTGTGAACCCCTGATCTAGACTACGAGATTATTGTGTATCGATTGCTTAGAAAGTTTTGTTTTCAAATAAATTTTATGTTTTTATTTGCTTCTTATGTGCTTAACAGATAATTAGTCCGGATTGCTTCTACATTCACTCATTTTTAGCAATCCATTGTTAGGTCTTAATGAAATGTTTTCTTCATTTAGCCATATCGTCGCCAATATTGTAGGAACACATATCTTGATTTTTTGGTTTAAGTCACTTTGTAAAGTATTGTTTTGTTTTTTGAAATCTTTTGTTTTATTGGTACATTTTTGCGTTGGCACATACGTTATAAATCATGTACAAATTATATGTAACTGTAAAAATCTGCCAATAATACAAGAGGTTGCAAAAAACAAAAATATATTTTACAAAGTGACCTAAACCAAAAAATCAAGATATGTTTTCCTGCAATATTGGCGACGAAATATAATTGAGCATGTTATAGTTTGAAAACAATTTATCTAAATTCAGTCATCTAATAATGTGAAGTGAGATTGTTTGAATGAAGTTATTTCTACCACGTTTAGAAGTATGGTAGGTACACACATTTGATATAGTCTTGTGTTATTTATTATAATTATGAATGGGAAAGAGTCATCACCTTATGCATCTACCTGACATTTTATTTCCTCTGCTCTGTTCATAGTCTAGAGATAATATACAAATAAACCTTGAACGTTTTTGTAGACGTGTTAGTTAACTAACTGTATTTATTTAATCATTATCCAATTTTAGAATTTATTTTCTATTAACTTGTATTCTTGCTTGATCTCAATAGTGGGGCTTTATTTGTTATTATTTATTGTTGATGAGTTTATAGAAAAGTGAATCAACAGATCTATAGTATGTGGTGTTCAGCTTTTGAAGAGACAGAAAGATGTGAAAAATAAATTGATCATTAAATTCTGAATTATTTAAAACTGGTAAACTTCCATATGTGAAATTGATCATTACTTAATACCTAATGTATTTTTGTCATACTTAAATTAATAATAACGGTTGCAAAGAAAATTGCTGGGCTTTTTTTGCATTGAGCAAAAGTATTTTTTGTCGTAACTCAAATCCATAAAAATATTTAAAATCGCGCTTTCTCTGTTATTTTATGATAATTTTTGTAATTTACCAGGTATTTAAATTATCGATAGAATTTCCATTTGTTAAAGCTAAATTATTGTAAATATACCAATTTATACCAATCCCGAATTTCAGGAAAACTTAAAAATGCTATCACATCTTTAGTTTTTTTATTATTAACATGCTTGGGATTTTTTCTATTCTTACTTTGTTTTTGAAAAGTGCATGAAAATAATGTTAACTATATACAGCGAAAATTATATAACATGACATCACAGGATGAATATTTTGTATAAAATGAAACATAAAAAAATTGCAGCAATTGGAAAGCAGTATCCCCATAGTTGTTGTTTGTTATCAGATTTTAGCATGGTCAATAGAAAGTTCATAAGTTGGGAGTGACATAGCAGCTGCATGGAAATTTTTCTTTTTCAGTGAAAGGGCATTTAAAAGGCAGATTAATTTTCATATTAACACTTTAACTGCGAGCTACTTTTGGCAAATTCTCAAAATATGCTTATCGTTTGCGAAAATTTTCATAGTTTTTAAAACATTTTGAATTTTTCAATATTTTTAATTTTTAGTACTCAATATTCTATGTAGAATCAATTTATCAATATCTCAATATTATATTATTGTCACAGCTTTAATAATAATCACTGAAAACTAGGATAGTGCTAATTTTTAATGCTTGAGAAAAAATGTAATAGAATCATCATCGGCATAAATAAACTCACTTAAAATTTACGAAAATATTTAAAATGTTTTTTCTGAACTAAAAAAAAGTAAACTAAAACAAATAAGACGATTTCGGTAGAAAAATGATAGTCTAGGGTAGGATAACCCTAACACGCTTTAAATTGATATGATGAGTGACGATATTTACAAAATATAGAGCGAGAAAGATTTCTGGTATTGTAATAAAAATGTATTAAAAGTCTTTGACACAGTTGGCAGTAAAAATATTTATAGTATGAGGCACGGAACGTTCCATAATCACACAATTGCACAATCACATATTATTACGGGTCCCGGAGGCCAAGTGTTAACTGATTTGTCATGATAAATGTTTTACACCCTATATAAATGTTTGGTTGCACATCACATTTTACTGCCCATAAATTTATTCATTCTGCTAACATTGCTATTGCTGCTTGTCAGGTATTTAAATTAAACTAGCTGCAGTCCATAGATTTCTTAAAGAATTTTGCCTAAACAGGGTGTATATTATATGTCATTCATTATCTTGAAGTGTATGTTGCCACACAAGTATTTATTTTGGGAGCGATAATTTTTAAATTTCAATCATTAAACATGTAGTATTGCACCTGTCACTTACAAGCTCTGATTGCAGTATTAAAACATACAAATTTCAAAAAAAATTGATTTATGGAATTAAATTTAAACCATTCGTATAAGAATACATTAAAAACTGTCTGTTAGTATTAAAAGACATGGATGAGTGTCAAATTGACACAATTTCTCAATATCAATCCATGGATATGTATTTTGATGAAATTTTATGTATATAAAATTAGACACATACATTAGACTAGATTCGGTTAGTCCTTATTTGGTAGAATACATATTGAAATAATTTTACAAACAATAAATCTAAATTTTTTATACTATATGTTGTGTTTTCTAAGATGGTAATCTTAATTATCATTGAATTGCGTTCACACAATAAAAGGAAATTGTTACATAGTATGTACATTTCCAGTGGAAACATTGTATTTAGACCTGGATTTCTTTAACATGTTGAATGCTAATGATGCATATTACATGTCACCATATAAATTTGTGCCACATGATGCTATATTAGCATTAGCGTGCTAGATTTGTTTTATATATTTTTTTATAGCATGTCTTGGTAATGTTTAGTATATGTATATACATATATTTATATATGATAAAATAGTCAGTTTCGGTTGATCTCTAGGGATTTTAGAATTCGACCATGCCCATAATATTATGCGTTTTTGTAGATTAGCAGGTGTAGTGTATTTTCATTAATATATATAATAATAAGATTATTAATGCGTTTTTTTTTGTCTTGGAATACAGCTTCAAAACTTGAGACCCAATTCTACATCTATCACTAAGCTCCATTAGGATTCTTTCAAAAAGATTTCTTGAAAACTATTTTGGCTGTAGGCTTTTTTATTATGTACTTTGTGAGACAGCACGTTTCTGCAATGAATTAAGAAATAAAACTCATCCTCCTTTGAAAGTTTTTGATCCATCAACTTTGATGGTTGAAATTTAAATATGGGAAGGCTTAATGCTAATTCTTGGGATTTTATCGCTGATCAATGCTCTTCCACAGTCTGGGACTGCTTAAGGTTTTTTTTTATCACAATGTTTTCAACATTCGTACTAATTGCTGTATTGATGAAAAATGATTTTATATTTAAAACTAACCTCCCTTCTTCGGTAGCCGAGAGGGTAGCGTATTAATATAATTACTGTAGTTAAAGATAACCATATTCTTGGTAGAAGAGAGATTAACGTGCTCGCTTTGAAGCCGGAGATCGCGGCTTCAATTCCCGCAGTTGCCAAAATTTTTTAAAATATATAAATGTAGAATCAGATGCTCATTGGGTTGAGCAATTGGCTGATAACCAATTCTCATGAAAAATATTAATAAAACAAGTTTTGACAATAGTGAGATCCTCATACTGCTCCCACAACTAAGTTAAATGCAGCGATTGGCAAAAAATCATATATTATAATAAGTATGAGGCAATATATAATTCCATAAAAAAAAACATTTATTTTAGTTTACACACACATTACGATGAGTTCGGAATGTGTGTTTTACTTTTGCAAAAATGTTAAATTTTTCGAAGCAAGAACACAGTAAAACAAGATTTATAAGTAAAATCATTATTTGTGATACGCATTCACCGTCTTTTTGCTTAGAAACAATGACATTGAACAGCGATGAAAAATATGATAAACTATACTTTTGCTTATGAGGGCAGTATAGTCCATTTCTGTAGTGTTTATTTTCACACCGTTAAGAGCTAAGATCCATATGATACACATTCGAAACGGACATGGATTTTTCTAAAATCCTAAACACATTGTTTTTTCAACCCTGGTTTTGCCATCAGGCATCTTCAGGTTGTATGCTTTCGTCAGTATATATAATAATTTCAACATCGTTTGTGCATATGTCGAACAACGTTAGAGTGCCATCGTTGTTTTTTTAATTTTTTTAAATTTCTTCGACCATTCGACGACTGTCTTTTATTTTCGCGGCTACCTCTTATCCGATCGTGTTTTGTTTCGAAATTCCAGCAGGCAACACCGCGTTCTATTTTCCGCGCATGCTCCGCGCTCTGGCGGGCGGCTGCGCAACTACAACCGCCTATTCTATTCCGGACAGGGATGAATGTTATTTTCTTCTCGCGTCGAGACAGTCGAATCGAATCGTGCGACGCGCCGCGTCCCTGTATCAATTCAACTGCACCGCGCCTAACCTAAAACCACTATTTTTACAAATTTGAATCAGTCAATAAAATACGCTATCGGGCTTATTGAAATAACTCTGAATAGCCGTTCTAAAACGCGCACTCTATGTTGTGAATTTTCGCGAGATTCTCCCTGCGAGTGCGCCGAATGAAATGTTTTTGTCTCTTTTGACGTTTAGTGCAATCGACCCTACTTGTGGTGTGTCCCGGCTTAAAAAAACCTACCATGGTTGTTCAAATTGAAGAATCATCATCTTTTATATATAAAATTTGTCGCTTTTATATTTTTAAACTCATAAACGTGTTTTTTTTTGATTTAGGTGATAAAAAACTGGCGCAATATTGTATTGTTGTTTATTTACATACTTTTATTTTTGCTGTCAATAATATATCGAAGGAATACGAAAAATAATACGAAAAGACGATTTGAAAGGCTTAGCATCTTGAATTTTTTAAACAAGTACTACTAATATTATAAATAAAAATGTGGTAATTTAAATATTTTAATATACGTAAAATATTTGATATTGAAGATTATCCAAGTAGTAGATTATTATACAGGTTATATAAGACATTTTTAGAATAATATTAGTTATACATTTTTACACTTTTTTCGATTAATTATCGATTAGTCTTTAACAAAGTGCAGCAGCCCTTACCAATATTGCATCAATGGGTAATGTAATAAATGACATCGAAATATCGGTATCACATATTTATAGATATATTTAGAAAATTATTAAAACTGTGAAACTGCGTTGCGGAAAGCGATATAAATAACGCCGTTTAAAGACTTTTAGTTTAATTACAATTCTTACGAACGTCAGGTGATCGCTGGGGTCCGGTGGCATATGGCACGAGATAAAATTCATAACATAGACTAGAATAAACTATTAGCTTCTGAGTAATGGTCTAAAAATAATTGTCATTTTAGTGTTTTTCACTGATAGATTTTGATTCGGTTTCGTCGTGGCTCAGCAAGCGGAAATTTCGCTTATCACGCAGGCGCCACGGTATCTAGTCTGGTTACATTAGTCACTTCTGCGACAAATCACACAGAAAGATTGGAAACGAATGGAGTGACACAAATCAATGTTGGATTTAATCAACTTTATTTGTACAATGTCACACTTGAATTGTGGTGTATCTTACTTACCTGATGTATTGAAATAATGAATAAGAGTTGTTTATTTTTAATTTAGCTTTGAGATCAAAGTGATAATACTATTCTTAAAATACGATTTTGTTATGTAAATGTGCATATTTTGTTTCTCGTCTAAATTTATTGACGCCCAAACATTAACACGTCGAAATAACTATTGCCACATTCGGGGCTATAATGAGTAAAACTGGAGCCATTTCCACGTGTCCTTTAATCATTATTAGTCACGGATGGAATTTGTTTATATACATGGATACGAAGTTGTTTTTTTCCCCCATCATTTTATAAAGATGTTTTGTTGTAAATGATAAATAAAACACTCGAGAAAGATTAACTCTTTTCGTAAGGCGTTACACAGTCTGCGGCAACTAAACGGCGTCGCTTGTATTAAGTCTTGTAAATGCAAGCTCTCTAAAATCTTGCTATTTGACAAGACAATGTCAAATAATCGAGCATCGTCAAATGTTATTGTTAATGTATTGAAATATCGTCACGGTAAAAGGGTACACATATTTTTTCTGGTAATTGAAATATCGAAAGAATTGTACTCTCTCCATTAATATTCTCAAAAATCTTTGATTTTTTGCAAGATTGGCGTCTTTTCATAATATTTATGTTTGTAAATATCGTGTACAACATGGCTTGTAGATAATATACAATTCGGATTAAACCAAGTGTGTTGATTGATATGCTTGCTACATTTATCGGGTCTAATAGATCTGCTTACATTGGTTTCCTCGGTAGCGTAGAGGTTAGTGTGCACGCCTCTTAATTCGGGGAATGCGGATTCGATTACTACATTTGCAGGATATAAAAAAATCTAAAAGCAAGACTGGTTGCCGATTGGGTCGAGCAGTTGTCTGACAAACGATTCTCGTGAAAAATAATCTGTCAAGACATGTCTTCACATAGCAGAAATCCATATACTCCACTTTCGGAGTGGATGTCTTCACACTGTGTAGATCCATATGCTCCGCTTTCAACGAATATAGTATATATTATATAAAAAATGATCTGAAAATATATTGATAGTTCCCAAGGACTTAGGTCAAATCAAATGTACGAATCGACGTACCGTTCGGGGGCGATGATTTTTTTTTTAATGTTATCTTTTTAATACAATAGTTCATTAAATTCTGAATTATTTAAAATTGGTAAACTTCCATATGTGAATACCAATTTTAAATAATTCAGAATTTAAAATCAATTTCCATCAAGCACCATCAGTCGAAAATATTAATCAATAGTTCATTTGTCATATATTATCCAAGTACGAGTGTTTCCCAAATTGACTTATTTTTCTTTCATACTGTAAACATATGGAAGTCATATTTAAAGAATAAAAATAATATGATCGAACAATGTTAAAACAAGTCAGGATAGTGTCTAAGCCAAGCCACGGTAGCTAGGATAATACAAATAGATATCGATGTCATTTCTTTCTAACATTTGACTCATTGATATGGAGTTCTACCAAGTGAAAATTTAATTTCGCCCTTTTGTAATCGTACAGACTGGATTATCGAGGGCGCATGCGAAATATTCAACTGGCAGAGGTAAAACTGACAAATTAGACCGAGTGTTTAACCAAGGATTCGATATTATCACCACTTCAAACTAGTCTAAATATTATACATTGTCTTCAATTATAGTTTAGTGTGAATATTATGTTAGTATTATAATTATTTTAATGCTTTTTCAGTCGAGTTGGTAAGATTCTATTGATTCTAGTGGTGAAATTATTAAGCTGCATTTTTTTAATATGTAAAAAATGTAGTACTATTTGCTGAATGGGTCGTAACATCCAGTCTGTTAATATCCTCCTCATACTGTGCAGATCCGTATGCTCCATATTTGAAGCGGGCATGCTTAAAAAAAGCTTTCTTATTAACCTAAAATTGAGTATATTTCCAAAGTAAACTTGTTCTATTGTGGCAAAATTTAAAGTAGAAGATTTCTAACAAGTATTTTTGTATAGAATAACCATATAGCATGTAAACTAATAGAAAAAAATCGATTTAAAAAATATTGGAAACAAAAATGAAATCCATAAAATACTAGCTTAAAATATTCTCGATTAAATTTTGCCGCAGTGGAATAAGTGCAGTTTGGAAACACACCCCTCAATTATTATAATGCAAGTTATGTATTTCTCATAATTATTCGATAGAGTCCCAGAAGAACCGTATAGCATGTAAACTAATAGAAAAAATCAATTAAAAAAAATATTGAAAACAAAAATAAACACTGAAAAACATGATATGATTCTTTTATATAAAAAAAAATACTCATTCAAAACGTTCTCTTTATTTTGGCATATCGGAATAAATTCACTTGGGAAATACACCTCTCAAATATCATTCAGGCTTACGCTAAAACTGACGCTGATTAAAACCATCCGGTTAAAGGTTTACAATAATATATATATATATATATATATATATCGTTTATATTATATATCATAAATTATCGTTTTTAAGTATATTCCGCTAACTATACATCCAACTCTCAATCAGAGAGCAGGATAATGAATAGATGTTATTTTTTATTAAATTTAAAATCATTTTTCTTAAAGCAACGAAGTATGTATGTCCATTTTTACGATACTAGTAACTAACGCTGGTTCCAATTAAATGTTTTAATTAAATTTAATACATTATGTGATACGTATCGAGCGATTTTACGGTAAGGAGGCGGTGGGCAATCTCGTAACGGCAATAATGGCACCATAGGGTCGGGGAATGAGCGCAATATTATATTATTATACGAATTTATAGAGAAGGGCGCTGGCACGGTGTCTCTATTGTTTCACCGAAGCCGTACGCAGTAGATTAACTGTCGAAAGGGGTATTAATCTCGGCGTATACGGTGTTACTAAACTCGAGATTGTGCCTCAATTCTAGCGAATGATCGTAATGTACTAAAAGTTTACGCATTTTCCTTTCAAATGTTTTTGAATGACTCAATATTAACCGCGTTTTATTTTATTGTATTAAATGACATGTGTCATGTCTGCATAGTAGAATTTGTGAAGTGTGAGTCATTCAAACATATTTTGAAGATTATTATGAATTACTGCCATATAACCAGGGTCGGCCCTACGGTTTCTGGCGCCCTGGCTAATTTTTTGAATCCATCATGGCTGCTAGATTTATTTATCCTTTTAAAAAAGGTCAAAACTTGCATTAATTTTTTTTTACAAGATACGATAAAACTGCATTTTATCAGTTTGATATTCAGTAGACTTAACGTTGTTTGATATCTGTGAACACATATATGTATACATTTTTTTTATACCATGTTCGCTCCCAACGTGGAGCATATGGATCTACATATTGTG
>JAGVSQ010011708.1:0-12077 GCA_022683975.1 Rhyacophila evoluta | reverse complement strand
AACAGTGATCTCACATATGGAAGTTTACCAGTTTTAAATAATTCAGAATTTATTTGTTTCACTTTAAGCATTTAAAATATCTAGCGATTAATAAATAATATTTTTTTATTAATAATATATATTTAAACAATGAGTTTAAATCCATCGCAAGTAAACCCAGACAATGAATTTGAAATTTCATAAATATGTACTTAATTTTAGTCAAAAAAATGGACTAATACAGGCAAGTTATTAAACGTATCAATATTTTGATAGGCTACAATTTTCTATAATGCAACGTGAATACGTAAATACAATATGTAAATATGGTATAAAATATTTTTACCTTGATAATTTTTATATAATTACACATCAGTTTGAATATATTATATTTCACAGTTTCATTGCAAAAATTATGAAAAAAAGAACGTCCATTTTAACTTTTAATTATAATGATGTTTTCATTTCACTTATATGAGTTTACGTTCTTCAAGTGAAATCATATTTAGTTGATGCTACAACACTGTGATTTTTATTTCTTGAAAACTCGAAAAAGTGTAAATACAATCGGCTCGTTTTCAAACAATTTGGTTTCAATCATTCTTCCTTATCGCTAAATACCATATACTGTGAGTCTATTAGATACAGAAATGGCACGGAAAAAAAAGTTCGATCATTCATTTACTGTGAATTTCAGAGATAACCTGCGGTGGATATATGCTCTAGCTAAAAGTAAACTTGATTAAAGAAAGTAAAGAAAGAACAATGTATAGTTGAGGAAATTTTCATGAAATTTTCTAGAACAATGTTGAAAATCGTATATGCTGGAGGATCACGTTCAGGCAATAGTTTAATGTAATAAAAGTCTCAGATATGAATCTTTAAATGGCATTGCACGGATGGTCATTTCTGAAAGCATTATTAATCTCGACAGAGTTCTGAAGTATTACACAGTATAACTTATATTTTACGATTGATGATACCACACGCTATTACGTTTTCCTTTTATTTATTTGGGTTTTTTTTTGGATAGTTCGTCAAAATCGTTCAAAAAATATTTTCACTAGCAAGATCCGTTTCTATTTTCATTCTACATTAATATATATTTTTGGAATCTTCACACCGAGTAGGTCTACACGCTAGACGTTCAAAAGGACATTTTCATATTACGATACTCAACATAATTACAAATGTATACTAATTTGTTGTCTATATTGTAATTTCAACTATGTTATTTACTACCAACAAACCTCATGTTATGATTAATAGAATTCATTATTCTTCAAAGGGTATTTCTGTTTTTATAACTTATTTGAAATCACTTTTTCTTCTTAATATTAATTATAAACACCTAAAGATAAAAAACGAATATTTCTAAAGATAACATTAACGGAAAGTATTTGTGGGAAAGTTGTTTTTTAATTATTATAAAAAATAGCGACCAGTGTTCATAATAAATATTTTAATTAAGTAAGTAACAATACATTTTCGCGCACTTTGTTAAATTGTTGGGCCCACGCTTAAATTGTCAAAAACAGTTATGTGATAATATAGAGAAGTCACTTAGTCATCTTGTAGTGCTGCGAAAACTCTTAATTTTCCACAGCGACAGTTTTCGAAAAAAAAACGCCAACTGAATATTTATTTTTTCATCCGAATGAGATGCCTACGTTTTGGATATACACAATTTTGCATAAAAAACTCATTCTAATGAAAAATGGTCGCCATCAGAAAGTTTGCCCTGTATTTCACATGACTTCATTTTTTACAACCTGTTGTAGAATACGGTCTTCAATTCTGAACATTTGCCATTTTAATTATATTAACTCTTACTTTCATATGACACATAGTGTGTGACTAGTACTAATATTTTATTTTATCTCTTCAAATATACTGATCTTCATACGTTATGTATTTCTCATAAACTACGAGAATTTCAACGATGCCATTACAAAACAAAAACATTTATCAATATCAACAGAAATAATTATGTTTTATTAAATCTAGGACCGGCATGTTAGTGTGTGTATCAGATGACGTCATTATATGTGTTGGAATGAATATTTGAATGATATCAACGCATCTTCAGAGGAGAACATAGGGAGCATTCTGAGCGGCTTGTCATAATCACTTAATGTATGAATGATATCTGCGTTGTAATATCGTTTCCGCGGCTATTTTTCAATTACTTACATTTATTTTATATTATTTAACTTTTAATTTAAGTCAATCATTTTTACAGCCAACACTAACAATTGATGATTTTGTATATTTTAAATTTAAAGCATGTATTTTAATCGAATTCTTAGAATCCATCAACGTAACTTTTGGCATAAAAAGGTATAAACTAAAAAATAACAAAAATAGCATTATACTTCTGAATATACTGATTTAATAAATGTGTTAAAAGTCTTCTCAAATGTTATTTTATAATATTCATAAAATGTATGAAGAAAATATCTCTGGATGATAAGACTAATAGTGAAAGTTTTATAAGACAAACTTTAGAGATAAAAATAATTTCTAAGTATGCGTGATAGCTAGACTAGTGATAAGCGCATATCAAATGTCTAATAAGTTATAGAGAAAAATGAGTTTGTATTGTGTATATATTTTGATATTTGACTTTGATTTGTAAGCAGTTAGGTAGTGAAACAGTGAAAACGAGGTGTCAAAATAAATCTTACCAAATGGTTTGTTTTTATAATCATGACCTGGGTTTTCCCCCGACGATTCCCCGTTTCAAAATTTAACGGGACACCACAAGGTTAATTAAAACACTAAATTACATTCAGTGTCGTTTTATTTTTAGGACGCCATTTTATAATAATGATTTTTCACATTAAAAAAGAATTTGTTCCAGCGAAGCAAGCAAAAAGGTCCGCGCAAATGGCATTCGGACAATGGCAACACTTAAAAGTTTTCAACTCTCGAAGATACTTTTCGATCAATTCATCCAGTCATTAACATAATAAATTCTTTAAGAAATCAGCAGAAATTTTTCATTTAAAACTTTAAACTTTTCAAAATTTAAATACTTTGTACAAAATAAATCTTAAAAAGTTCAGTTTAGAACGTCACATTTTTTTTATTAAATATTTATGAACATCACTTTTTATCGAAATTCATATAATCCAAATAAGCCCCGCCCCATTAATTCATACTTAAAATCAATTTTTAAAATTTTTTAATAGACTCAATGCTTGAAATTACAACTTCTTATAATATTCTAATCAAAATAAATATATATATAAAGGTCTTTCTATAAAATGTGTGTATTAAATGATATTTTTTCACCACCAGATGTTTCAAAATTTATTTACGTTCACTAAACAAAATATTATTTTCTCATTTAGTTATCATACAAATAATATGTTGTCATCTTTAATCTGTATCCATAATTTACACACATATATTAGATAAATATTAAGGTGTTTTGATATTTTCAAATGACAATTTAACAACTTTTCGTATTTTCAAAATTGTAATCCTTTTAACCAGATTTTTTTTTAAAAAAGAAACACTTTTTTGGTTTTTGTTGATTAATTTTATCCAATACCATGATTATCTTATCATCAAAGTATGTTTCATGTACATATCGCAAATATAAAATTGAAGGTTGAGTACTAAACATGCCGGTTACGTTGGATTAGCAATTACTAAAGCGGTTAAATGTTAATTTTGTAATTTATGATTTATAATGTGGCCATTAAACCATCGTTTTTACAAGGTCTTACACACTGTGAAAGTAAGTACACACTCTTTAATTGTGAGGCCATGAAAAGCTTCTAGTAGTTACACTAAATCAAACTGTGCGTGCTCAAATAATGTTAGAGAATATAACAGCGAAGACGGTAACTAAAACTACATTTTATACACGTATCCTATTCGGTAAAATAATCGATTTGATCATGAACATCTCCTGGCAATAATGGCAGTTTTTATACCGTAAATTATCAGTATTTACTGCTACAACTTAATGGAATTAAATTAACAATATTTCTTTTAATTTAACTCTATATTTTAAAGGTTACCAGCTACATCCAGAAATTATTAATGTCCATACAGTTCCTTATATTCTTACATACACACTCATATTGTTTACATATTGATTGTGGACTGTGGAAACTATCATTATGAATTTATTCGTAGGTGAAAAATTCAAACGGGTGAAGCAAGGGTGTAATAATTTCGGGAAGAAACTTGTTATTTATGCAAGGAACCTATATTAATTCTATTGTGAGATTTTAAAAATGGCTTTTTACTACTCGAGAGGATGAGACAAAACGTCATTTTCAAACATACACTCATGGCTTGGCAAGTATCGTACATATTGGTACCTACTACATCTACATAACTACATCTGTCTCTACTAATTGCAAACTATAACATCATCACTTATACTTAAATTTATATTATATTTGAATTATTTCAAACAAAAAATTCTGTATGAATCAAAAAAGAATGTTGGTCAAGATAAAAAACGCATTTTTTAGTTTTGTCTCTATCAAATTATTCGTGTAATTTTTTTATACTGTTAAACTAAAATATTTGTCAGATATTATTTCCATGGTATTTATTTTAATAAAATTATTTATAGCTTGTATTCAAAATACCTTAAGACAAAGGGAAATAAATATTGTATATTATAATAATTTCCATTCAAAATTACTTTTTTTCTGCATAATAAGAACAGACTGTATTTATTTTTCGTATTTCTTTTATTTATAAAAGCACATTTAAAAAATCTCCATTTTAATAAACATTCAAAAAACATGGTATCATTGTATCGCTTAAAAACAGATTTACACAAATGTTTACTTAACGTAAAAACGTAGTCCTTTTAATCTCTTTTTTAAATAAACAACAGAATTTTTCTAATCCTTTGTTTCAGTAAAAGTACAAATGAGTATTCTGTCTCTTTAATTTGAATAATAATCACACTTATCATACATTAGCTTTGATTTATTTCTCGTTAGCTCGGTTCAAACAACGAGAAGCTAAATACCGCATATAATAAATACTAAACAAAATATCCAGGCAATATTCTCATTTTTCTTCATATGTATGCATTCATTACACATAACATAAATAACATAAATAGCTAATTTTGAATAAATATATTATAATCGAATGCAATAGGTAAAAAAATGTATCGAAAATAGTAGCTCCTATATCGAAATATTTTATTTTGAAATTATATTGAAAACTTTAATTTTTTTTACCTAACCTGTTGATAGATTACTGATTAGAATATTAATAAATATACAGTGCAAAATAAAGTTGTCCAAAATCCATATCTTTTATTTTGTAAAAATAACATAGATTTTTTTTTATATTTCATTGAAATATTCTACCGTTGAGAATTTTATTATTTTTATTTTTTTCTAAAAACTTCAGTTGAATATTTTCTCCATTTCACCACCCGGGTCAAAAATATGAAAAAGACATTCATGAGTAAATAATTGATAAAGACCGGAAAACAAACAAACACTTATAGACTTACAATAAAGTTATTTGTTTGACATCGCTTGTTTTTCATGATGGTGCATTATTTATTAGATATACGACGTTTTATTTGAATACTTTATTGATTGTGTTCTAGATATTCCATTGTTTTAATTATGCAGTAAGTAAATTCATGTGTGGAACATAATATACATAAATTTTCAAAAACTGCTAACATTTTAAATATTACAATCCAAAACTGTTGGTACGTAATAGAATTTTGCCAGATACTCAAAAAAAAATAATACTAAAATTTCAACAAAAAAAAATTTATTAATTAGTTTTTCCACAAGAATTAACGATATTCCAACAATTGCGTGACTGAAATTACGTATATTTTACGTATTAATAAATTTATAAATTATAATTGCTATTGGACATATTTAATTTCTTTTTGCTACTAATACGGTTTTATTTTATTAAATGTGAATGAATTTCATAAACAATTTATTTTAGTTTATTCAATATTAATACAAGTTTAATAAGCATAAAGATTATTTGACTGTTTATCAAATAAATTAAGTAATCCACAAGATGGTGTTATTTAAATAATTCATTATATTAATAAATTCAGAGTCAACTGCAATTTAGTTTTTTTTTAACAAAAAATAAAACGTATTATCGCTCTTGTTATAGAAATTTAATATATACCACTTATTACAAAGACTGTAAATCTGTACATGTGTTTTAGGCACAAAGAGATTTCCTCTCTCAAGATTTTTCTAATAAAAAAACTTGACCCTTTTATATAACTCGTATCTAGTCTGGATCCATAATAATAATAAGAACATTAAGCGCCCATTGTTATATAAAATAAAATAAATATTGTAGCAATGGTATTAAAAGAATGGAGTTTTTTTAATAATAAAACATATTTCCAAAGTTTTCTTCAAAATATGTTTTAAAATAAATAAATAATTCATAAAAAATTCAACAAATATTTTTACAAAGACTTCTAGTAATAAGTCTTACAGTTTGTGGCAACTAAGAATAGAATTATTGATTATTGATAAATAACTTTTAGACTTATAAAAAGCTGTTACTGAAGTGCTCAAATATTTATAAAATGAAAAAGTTTTCCCTGCTGTTGAAAAAACTTACTGACAAAATCTCGTTTAAGGAAAAACCCGTTCAAGTGATAAGATTTTAAACCTACAGGACTTTCTTAGTTAATAACAGTTATTAAAATTTAATTTAAAAAAAAATTGAACAGTTTATTTTTTATATCTTATAAAATTTATGTTCAACATTGTAAAATTTTACATTTACATTTACATTAAATATACCGAATTAATGACAAACAAGTCGACATCAGTTTGAATATATGTATCACAATAATTTAAAATGTAAGTGTCATTTATATATACATATTATTCTTCGTTTCCAATATCATGAGTTCATGTTAGTAATAACCACATTTGTAGAAATCTTTTGATTTCAAAGTCTTTATTATAGTCATTTACTTATCCAGATTCAACACTATTACTTGTTACTTTCTAGCCGATTGCTTTTCACCCTAGATGTATTATACGAAATAAAGGTAAAGAATGATTTTTTTACTGTAAAACATTGCTTAAAAAGTAATTCAGACCACTCACAATGGCTATCTTCTGATACTTTTTCATGGCGCTTAATATTTTCAACGCGATTGTAATAACTGTAAATTATTTCAACAAGCCTTTTAAAACTGGAACATAAATATTTCTTTAAGAATACACTAAAAGGTTTGCTTTCATTACATTTATTTTCTGATAAACTTGATTTTAAGCTTTCTATTAAAGTTTAGATTCTTTTTAACTCTGTATTATTAATATAATTAATGAAAAATGTTTGATATCTGATGATCTATCGAATCTAAGTGATATCATATTCACATCACGATTATACGAATCATTTTATTATACATATATAAAGCACAGCCGAATGAAATATTTTAAATACAATTATTTCCCGAGGATTTTTGAATTTTTGAAGCAGCAAAATTAAAGATTTTTTTATCTGGTTTTAAAGTTACGTGCGTAAAATATTACACATTTCCTGACCCTTGTCATAAAATATCGTATTCTGAAGTCACAAGCGTTCATTTGATTTCGTTTTCGATTGGGTGAATTCAGACGTGTATTTTAAAATGAGTTACGTTCGAATATATTATACGTATGAAATTTAATATATTTTTTTAAGTGGATAAAATTTTTATTCATACTTTTAATTTTACGGATGTACGTAAGAGTATTTTTTAGAAATGACAATATTTGTTGAGTAAATACTTTTTTTTAATTTTTTACTATTTATAATTTTATTAATTTATTTATTTGTAAGTAAATTGATAATAATTTTGCAATATTTGATACAAAATATTAACTAAGTAATTCGAAAACTAAATACGAAAAAAAAATTATCATGTACATGGGGTCACAAATTGGAGCATATGGATCTACACAGAGTGAAGAATCCACTCCCATAGTGGAGTATATGGATCTCCGCAATGTGAAGACGTCTTGACATATTATTTTTCACGAGATTTTTTTGTCAGACAATTACTCAACCCAATGGGCATCCAGTCCTGCAATTTTTAGATTTAAAAATCCAACAGATGGGGATTCGAACCCACATTTTTTACGAGGGTAAAATTGTATTAAAATAATGATCAATTGATAATATAAAAAAACAAAATTGTAATCGTGGAGAGAAGAAATAAATAGTTTGGTTAATTTCATTTTTTTCAAATTCTCTTATTACATTCATTACTCTTTCTAATAGAATTACTTCTTGTTTATGTTTTTATATACTATAAATTTCTACTCTTTTGTTATTTATTGAATGTTCTAAATACATTTAATTACTAATTTTTTCGATTCTCAAAATCTAAAATAAAATATATATTAAATAATGTAGAGCTTAAAGTAATAAATGTATAGCATATACGTTTTTCAATAAAGGTTGGAATACAATAGCACTGTTTAAAGTATTTTTTTTGAGATATTAAATAATCCTACGTTTTATTATGATATTCATCTTAAAAAATCATAAAAACGGAATTTTCTAATATTTTTCTGACAACTGTGTTGATTTAGCGTGCATATTAATTTTTTTTGATTTTATTTCGCTCAAGTTATTTTATCTGAAGTAAGTACACAAAAATTTTCAATTTTCCAAAAAAGCTGCAAGATGTATTTCAGGTGACATTTTACAGACGTTTCCTAAGTAACTCTAATGAAATTACTTTGTTAAAGGATAAGCATTGTTCTTTTCAAATTGTGTCGACGACAAAGATTTATTTTAATCCGATTCTTTTCTTTCATGAGCTGTATTATCTAAGTTTTTGCTGTTTAAATTAAATCGAGAGTTTTAATTATGTATAAAATTAAAATCAAAGGAAGATTTCAAATATTTTAAATGAAAATAATTAACGAAACGTAATTAGCCAAGTATATGTACTCAAATAATTATTGTAACGGCAAATCATTATATTAAATTACATACATTACATTAATTTCAACTAATCAACAAAACGTGTGCTCTAAATAATATTACTATCGTTAAACAATCGCAAAAATCTCTTGAGTTATCGTAGAGAATAAGTGTGGAAATATTGTTTTAATATATTTTAATTAATTTTGAACCACATTCACAGATTTTTTTAACAATATTATCAATTATTTACACACGTCAATTCAAGTTACAATAAACAGTTATAAAATAATTTTTATATCTTTTCATAGCTTTAAATATTTCCTTCTGATGGCCGAATGGCTGGTTTGCAAGATTTGCAGTCGGAGGTTACGGGTTTTATTGCCATATTCACTTGGTTTTTAAAAAATCGAAAGATACAGGTCTGAATTTCTAATGAATTAAGTAATTAACTAGAAACTACTTCTCGTGAAAAAGACAGTTTTTTAGACCATACAAATGTATGCGTATTTTTAGAGTAGTTAGTTATCTGCAAAACAGAAGTCGTTAAAATAGGGGATAACTACAATTAATTGTAATGCAATAGCAATAGCAAATAATTATAATTGCCGTATTTGACTTCAGGATATCACTATTCACCACGTTTTATAAATCCAGAGTGCAACATTTTGCAGAGAGTCTTAGTCTTCAGGGATAACTCGCTCTGTCTCAACTCTATCTAGAGGGATTTCAATTTATCCCTCCGAGTACACTAGAGACGCAACTCTTTGGATCCGACAAGCAAACTTTTCTGCATTCAAATATATTGCAAGACATTAGTATCTTTACACTTCTTCTTTAAAAAATAATTGCATGATATTATTATGAAGTTTTAAAATCTTTATTATGCTAATGTTAAATTTGTAAACTGCAAATGTCTGTTTTGCATCTATATGTAAGTACACCGTATAATTATACTGATATATACAATGAAAATCAAGCAACTCGAGTCTTTCTCATAAATAAACACTAGTCGTTACTCTTTGGTAGCATAATATACTCTTTTTTTCTTCTGTCATATCCACTCCTCATATAGAATGTTTTTTTTAGCCTCATGGCACCTCCAATATGAGTGATCTGTACCTGAACATAGAACACAAGCCGGAAGAAAAGACAAGCAGTCTTTCTGGAAGCATTTATAGTGCATGTCACAGGCAGTTTCAGTGCCACCGCATGACTTTTGAAGTGTCAGGGGGCTACTTCATCCATTTCCCTATCCTCTTGTTCCAAACCATGTCGAAACACCCTACCTCCAGTATTCGACGCATGCATATGTTTTCAAATCTCAATATACAGTTTTTCAATGCCATACTATACAATATGAGTTTTTTTTGGGTGTCAGATTTAAATCGTACATGATATTTTTGTCCTAAAAAAACTCACCAATTAACTAAAGCTAATTTATAAAATACGGGATTAAAAAGTGACTTTATTTTTAACACAAATGCTTGACTTTTGATAGTTGGTGAATTTTTAATATTATAATTCTAATTTAAAATGAATAAATAGCATTAAGGTGATTTTTCTTTTTAAATATTATTTTTTTTAAATTAAAAGACTTCCATTATATTTTGAGTTTGAAGGGAAAGACAATATATTTGAAATAACTGTTGTAGAAAAAAATCTTTAATAACTAATAGACTTGCGATATAGTAAATCGTTTGTTATTCAATTTATTTAGTTGAAATGAATAAATGTACGTTATTTTTCCAAACAGGCTTTTATTTGTACGTATATTTTCAGCAATATGACAACCGTGGTAATTTATTACAACGAGCACTTAACGCTTACGCCGCATGAAAGGTAAATATTATATCATAAGTGTTGCTCCATTTAAACACGCGTGCTGAAAATTTCCCTATTTCTGTTTTTAACTGAGAGCCCCGGAAAACGTAGAAACTCTAAAGTTCTCACGTTAGATAATATTTAAATTTGTTTAATGTGAAGATCTTTTGGCAATGTCTGCGCTTAAGTGTAATTAGGTTGGTACTCAAAGCGTCTAACTTTTGACAGTATTATTAATAGTAATCAACTCTACGTAATCTAAAAAGTTTTGTCAAAGTATTGTTATAAGGCTTTAGTTCTTTGCAATATTTAGAACGTTGCTAACGTTCCTTGGAGTTGGAATATTGAAACATACATAATTGATCAAATGTTCCTTGTCAATGTAATTTTATCATCAATTCTTCATTAAAAAATAGTGTTTTGTGATTAAAAATGTTATTTTTATTGCTGTTTATATTTATATCAAACAATATATTCATTATCTATACTATTTTTTAAGATGAAAAATTAAATAATGATTAAATAGAAATATACCGTTAACATTATTGGTATAATTTAATAAGTAATCATACAACGTGTTTGTTATTTGTTCAAAATACATTTCTTTGCACAACAAAGTAATTATAATTCTTTGTATATACTTAACACATTATTAATGTTACCTTAGCAGAAAATAATGTATGCAGTTTACAATTATGATATTGTATAAACTTCAGATCTTTCTATTTTATCATATCTCTAGATCCAATTCTAGCAATCTCCATATGTGCATATTTTGAATATGTAAATTAATCAAATTATTCTATGCAACAGATTAAAAATTCGTTTTCTACAGCATATTTGCTCTGAAAGTGGAACACATGGATGTTTGAAATGTAAAAACGTGTATTGATAGATTATGTTTTCTTAAAATTGACTGTCAGAAAATTGCTAAACCCAATAAAAATCCAGTTTTAAATTTTTGGATTTAAAAAATAAGCGCAAATTAAGCCTACATTTTGGGATGCCAGGCGTGCTGCTATAGCACCACTAACGGGAGACAAATGGTAAGTAGGTATTAATTTTAAATTCAAAAAACCATTTAAAAATTGTTTACATCCATTAATTTGTTATTAAGCATCTTTACGTTTTGTGATCAGAAATAATGTGTGAATGTTTCCTTAGCGTCAAAAAATATTTACTTGCTAAAAGACAAAATCTGAATTATAATTAACGATATTTTTTATATAAGTTTGAATAAAATGAAAAAAAATGATTTTTATTTGTATAACTAATATTTTTGACTGACGGTGCTTGATATAAATTGATTTTAAATTCTAAATTATTTAAAACTGGTAAACTTCTATATGTGAGAT
>JAGVSQ010011707.1:0-12077 GCA_022683975.1 Rhyacophila evoluta | reverse complement strand
ATTTTTTTAGGATTTTTAAAAATCCGACACAGATGGGGATTCGAACCCGCATTCCGCGGATCGTTAGGCACGCACGCTACCAACAACGCTACCGGGGAGACACTTTTAAACGATAATTATATGAGCTGTAACAATAATATAATATTGAGATATTGATAAATTGATTCTGCATAGAATGCTGAGTACAAAAAAATATTGAAATAAGTGTCTTAGAAACTATGTTAATTTTCGCAAACATTAAGCGCATTTTGCGAATTTTCCAAAAGTCGCCCGCAGTAAAAGTGTTAAATTGTATACTATTTTTCAAATTTTTAATTACAACTTTATTTCAATATTTGGTGAACAATTTTTAATAACATACATAACAAATATATTTTGTTTTATAGTATAGATGTAGATATTTTATCGTAGAATAGATTGGATTATTTGTGTGAGTTTATTGTGATGACTACGATTTATATTGGATGTTGCATTCGGCTGATTAATCTTTTGAACCCACTGAATTATGAAACGTTTTCAAGCAGCGGACGCCATATTGTTCAATATCGCTTAGACATGCCAGTTATAATATTTATATGAACCTCGATACGCCGGACTTTCGTGTGTACGATTCCTGCCATGTGACAGGGGTAATGAATTATAAATGCCAATCCCATCTCGATGTTTTGATTTATTTCGTATAGTAAACCATTAACAATATTTATAACTCCTTCTTACATAAATTAATTTAATTAAAATATTGCGAAAAATTATAATCAAAAGTTTAACATAGTCATAATATGGTATATTGATGGCTATATGTTGACCAGACGTATCGTACATTTGTTAAATTATTCAGTAGTATCAAAAACGTTACAAAATAATTGGGAAAAAAATTAAAGTTAAATAAAGACTCAAATCTGGTGCTATTGTCGAAACACATAAATAACAATACATAGAAACGAAAAAGCTGCAGCTTATACAATAGTTTAAGGTCTGGTAAATCATTGCTTTTGTTATCAATTGTTTTCATTTTGTTGTTGTGTAGTTGTGCGCACAGCCGTAGTGTTATAACAGTGCGTATCACCTCCGATATTAGATAAATCGTATAAATATTAAATATAATTTATTAATATTGCTATTAATAGAAAGAGCTGCTGCACTCTCCTGATTACATAATACAAATCATATTTTCAGCATATCTGAACTAGATGTTACCGATTTTTGTTTTTATATAATACAAGCAACGGACGAGTTTATTAGCTTGTCAATTGTTACACTAGTCTCGCCTTTAACATCGCCAGGCCTTGAATAAGCGAACACTGTTTAATATTACATTATAAGTAGAACTTTGTTCATTAAAAGATTAATTCGAGTATAAATCTTTAATTATTTCTGACTCTTCGACTTCGCTTATTATTTTTTGTTATATTACTTATAACGAAACACTTTGATACTACAATGATTTTAATAATATATGTATAATGTAAGTTAACGTATGGAAACTATATAGAGTGTAATATTTTAGTAATATTATATTGACTGCAAATTGTATTCAACCTAATACATGTTCTGCCAAAAATATTGAGCTTTTAAGTTTAAAAAAGATGTCCTGGCAAATTTGCGATGGCCTCTACCCTATCAATTGTATTGGTATTTCTTAAATAACTTATTACATTAAATTGGATTGGGTAAATAGAATACCAGTTTTAATTTGGTGTACATTTATTAGGGTTAATATGTTTTTTTTTGCCCGAAATTATTAAGTAGACGTTTTTTGTGTCAGCTGTAATTTTGTTTTTCTCCTGGCTGATGTCCTTTTCTTTCCACCGTTGATATTAGACTTGTATTTAAGATCATTTTTACAATAATGAATGTATTCGTACGTGATTTATAACACTGAAAGATAATCACTTTGATTAAGGTAAAGACCATAATTTATTTGAGCTTATAAATGTTCAAATCAGAGGTACGTACGTGGATGAATTAAATCCTTAACCACAGCGAGTGTTATTCCTCTGGTGACCCTCTTTACAGTCGAGTTTTGTGAAATTCCAAAGTCGCGTGATAGAACAACGTTAATACAACACGGCGGAAGTCGGAACCAGTATAATGAAATAACAAATGGCGTTGATATTAAAGTTTTTTTTCTTTGTCATTTTAAATATTACGTAAGAGGTCAATTATGTCATTTTTATAAGAAATGACACGCCGATAGTTATTTGATTTAAAGATTACAAACGGGTGTTAAAGTACACCATGCGGGTGATAAAAACGGTTAATTTGTACGTATAATAAATTGAGAACAGCTGGTGTATTATTTTATTGATAATGATATTTTATTTCATATATTTGTACGCATTTTTGAGAAACAATGAAACAGTATATATGCGGCATTTTAATCGATAATTTATAGTTTTATACTATAAAAAAGAAAATACATGCATGTGTCTCTCTGTCACAAATGTGACCCCGAAGCGTTTTAATGATTTGGTAGCACAATATATACTAAATAAATTGCAGTTATCATAACAAACGCCTGCAATATCTACGTATATACTGCACGTCTATTTTCTTTTGCTATCAAAGTTTTAAAAATGAATTAATTGTGAAATTCACAAAAAACGACAAAACCAATTTTATTATTTATTATTAAATAACTCATTAAATTGATATCAGATTGAGTAAATAAAATCATCAGTTTTAATCGATATGCAGTTTTTTATTTTGTTGACTTCGGTACAATATCATTAAATATGCCTGTCTGTAAAGCTTGTCCTGGGCAGGTTACGTTCTTTTTCGTCTCTTTGATTCTTTACCTCTGGTATAAATATATTTTGAATGATTTTTATGATCAATAGTGAGTTCTGTGTGAAATGATTTGTGAATTGTTGTAAAGTACAGATTTACAACCTAACGCAGGCATTTCGATTTTATTACCTCGCTCCCTTGAGCACTTACAAATAAGTTATAAATTTAAAAAATATTTTTAGACATCCAATATAAAATTATGAATGGATACGAAGGCTTACTAATCAAGTTAATAGTTTACGGGCACCATATAAATTTACTAAAAATTTTAAATGTCAGATTGAGGTGAGCTTTTGAAATGTGTTTGAGCTTAAAGTTTTTACGACTTGGTTTAATGTACGCGTTCATAAATTTACAGATAATAATAAAGTGAATAGAAAAATCAATTTTGAGGTTTTTATTCGGTAGCGTCAATTTACTATAAATCATTTTTTTAGAATATCTACTACCTAGCCGAAAATGATATGTATTAAATATAAATTATTAAAAATTTAAGCTTTTAGTCTGCATCGAAAATAAACAATAATAAAAACTATTCCCTAAAAATCGAAAAACGATATCGAAAATCTATTATTTTCATGGTTAGCTCTGTACTAACCAGGAATAAGTTGGTAACTAGAGAAACGGCCTAGTAATCAGAGGAATGCGGATTCGATTCCGATTTAAAAAAATCAAAAAATGCAGGACTGGATGCAAATTGGGTTCAACGATTGTTTGACGGACAATTCTCGTGAAAAGTAATTTGTCAAGACGTCTTCATATTACGGAGATTCTTATACTCCACTTTCATAGTGGATATCTTCACAAATGGACTAATATTTTTCGAATAAATATGCGTTGAAATTCCGAATCAAAATCATTATCAATAAAGTCACATTTAAATGTTCCGATATTTACATTTTTTATTGTTACAGTGGGCATGTTTTACGTTACACTTTTTTCTTATTAAAAATTCTTTGTAAATCTACGTTCAGAATATTTTTTCATAAAATCGATATCAGTTCTTGAAAGCCTAGATGATTTTTGGTGACAGTGATAAATTAAATACGATAAGTTGATTTATTGTACGAGGTTTTGAATACATTTCTGTTAGGACTTGTTACAGTATGAGAAAACTCGCGAATGCACATGTCCATTATTTCAACATTGATGATATGTAAATTAGTTCAGTCTTGTATCTTTAGTATGTAGATGAAAACAGTTTGATTTCCTTGACTCAACTTTTGTGGTCGTAAGTATTTGTTGATGGTTTTTCGTCGTAAGTAAGCCGAGAACCAAACGTTTTGTTTCGCATAATGTCCAACAGATTTTACAAAGATTCCAATATTTCGAATGTATTAAGCCCGGTTTTAAAACGTTATAAATTTACGTATATTTAAAATTAATAATGCACACATATGATGTGTAAACCTTGTTTTATTTCTGATATTAAGGTTTTATTTTTAAAAAAATCATTCCAATATACTAAAAGAAATAACATGAAATGTCATTTTAAAAAATTAAATTAATTTAACTCTCACTGTCCTGTGATTGATAATAAGTGACCAGTATTAATATTTTGTTTTAAACCTTCAAATATAATGATTGCTAGGTCTTCATACTTATTGTTATTAATTGCGAATTAAAAACATTTATCAATATCAACAGAAATAATTCTTTTGTATCAAATCTAGCACCGCACGTATGCATGTATATTGGATTCAAAAATATATATTTTGGGCACTGTCGATCATCAATTTTTATGATATCATTATGTCTCATAAAGCAAGAGCGTTTTTTTTGCGGCTGGATACAGTAGCTTAGTGTATGAAAGATATCGCCTTTTTATTCTCACCTGTATTTTTTCATTCCTTGCCATTATTTTTATATAATTTGACTTTTATTAATTATGATTTTTATCGTTAATTACAACAGTTAGTCCAGCAGATTTGCATAATTTGAATACATGGCATACACTTTTAACTGGATACTTGAAGTCTAGCACCTTTGTTTTTAGCACGGTGAGGAGCGAGTTAAATGAATTTTTGACAGTAGCCTGCGGTTCTAGCCAACCCGGTGACCCCTAACCCTCCAACTATTATAATTTCTTATGATAAGTATGTAATGAAGTTTATTGTATTTTGTCGGAAATTATATTTTTATTTACAAGTTGTGCCTTTAAATGGTAGTCTTATATATTATATATCTGTAGCCCAATGCCAGATGTGCCAATATCAGATATTGGTATCAGAATGTACTTTCAAATGTTATACGTGTTAAGAAAAAATCTTATCTATGTGGATACAATCTATGCAATGCATACTGCTACCACATAGCACCTCTAGGATTTTTACCTTAGATATGCCAGCATCCCATAATTATGGTGAGTCCATCCTGTGAATGTTACCTACACGATGGTCTTCTAGCGTGTCGTAATCCCACGTATCGAAAATAAAAGATAAGCAGAATTCAGGTTCATAATATTTTGGCAAGTTTACAGGAGAGTGTAAAAGTGATTATTTTGATATTTATTTGTGCGAATATTTTGAAATAAAAAACACTGTTTATACATTTTTTTGAAAAGCCACCTACGAATAACACACTTTTGTCAGATATTAATAAAAACTCGTGGAGCTATACATTGAAGCCCGATGGAGTTGTCAAATTTTCGTTGACGTTTATTCGATATATTTAAATAATTTTTAGGGTCAAATTTATACGGGAAATGCATATAATATGATGGGGTTGTTAAGTAATTTTCAGCTGAAAGTGAAACCATCGCAGGTTGTTCACAGTTTGAGGGATGCATAGTTTGTGGAAACGCCGCAAATTTACGGGTTTCACTTGCGGTGACTATCCGCACCTCAAAGTCGTAAAATCTGCAAACCCGCGCGGAAAAAAAATCAAAACACTTTGAGGTTGGACCACCCGCCTTGCACACGGACGGATATACTTACGTCCCTTTTCTCACTATTACGAGTATTTGCGTTCACACATACTTAACTTAAGGCACACAAGGACCGGCTGCAGAAATTTGAATATAAAACTTTGATTAAATAGCAAATTATTATTGCGCGCCCTAAATAAGTCTTGTGTAAAGCACAACACACTTACGAGTAACTATTATCAATTATCAATAATCAAACGACAAAAAACTCGAAACTATGTATGACCGACCAACTTGAATAAATAAAAACGCCTTATAAAATGAGGTGTTCCTTTTTGCGGCATCGTCAGAGTAAAATTTTTTGTTTACTTTCGTTAGTAAATATTATAGTTAAATTATAGATACGTGCAAACTACATACGTATCTGAAAGTCAATGATTATGATGTCTAGTATATTTATAAGATATTAATTTTTCTACTCCATGTAGAGAAAAATTACAGTTTAAATGCAATTTTAGTTAATATATATTTATAATAATTTGTGCGCGCCTGGAAATCCGGGGAATGCGGGTTCGAATCCTCATCTGTCGGATTTCAAAAATTTGAAAATGCGGGACTGGATGCCCATTGGCATAGTCTGTCACGACGTTTTCACATTGCGGATATCCATATACTCCTCTTTCGGAGCGTATATCTTCATATTATATAAATCCATATGCTCCAAGTTGGGAGCGAACATGGTATATAAAAAAATCTCTTATTAAGACTTAATAATATAGAGTATAGAACCTACTATAATATTTAACTTTAACTTAACTGTAACAAAAGCTACGGTGCTGGCCCTCAAGTGTCGAGTTAAAATGTAATTAACTATAAAAAATACTATGTATTTAAAGTCAAATAATATAAAATAGACGGGATTATATTTCTGGGTAAATATCATTGACTGGCTTGTGAATACGTGTAGCCACTCGCAATGCTCCCTATCTTTTCGTCTGAGGCGTACTGCTATCATTCATATAAGTGATTGGCGATGCTGAGTACATATTTACCAATATGATCTAATACACACACGCGCTTGCCAGTTGTAGGCATCTATAACGGTTTTATAATGACATCATTAAAATCATATGGGTTTTTTTATGAGGAGTGCATAAAGACCTTGCAGACCACGAAGACCTTAAAGAAAGAAAAAAGCTTATAATGAAATATTGGTCCATTGGATATGAGATGTGATGTGTGTTGTATTATTGTGGGCGAAATATATTTAGCCGGTACTGTATTTGTGTTCTTTAACTTTTAACCAAAGCTAATTGCGATGCAGTCGATTGAAAATACGCCGTAAAAGTCAAGCTCTGAAAATTAAGTCTAAAAGTGTGTGTGCTTTTCAACTGCACAAAATAATGGCAAATGGATCGCATTTAATTGCCAAAGCTTTGAAGCAAAACAATAAATAATACGAAAACGTTTAACGTGCAGTAAATATATTAATTTAGTCTCGACCTATTACAACATCAAAGATATACAATTTTATTTGGTGTGCCATATCCGTGCACTTTTATATTTTCAACATACTTTGCACCAGTGTTATGTTTATTGAATTTAATAATCGAAAAAACCTCTTTATAGACAGCGTATATATTTTTATTACGGTCGGTAAAACAGATTTCTTCTACGAAACAAATTATTCATTACTAATTTACTATCGCATCACGAACTATGATAATAAATATTTATTTTCTACTTAGCAGTACGTATATAATAAAAACATGTTAAGTTATCATCGATTATGGAAGATTTCATATTTTTTTTATGAATTGTAAATATGTACATGCAAATTCAATACACAATATTGTGTGGTTCAAATGGATATTGTCGGAGAATATATTTTTTAAATCAAACCACTTGGAAAGTGGAGCACAGCAATCTTCAAAATATGACGAATCATTTTAGTCGGTGGCAAGGAAGCGATAGTATTAACTGGAAAACCACCAAGAATTGTATAACTCATGAATTAGTATAAAAAACTGATTGAAATAACTACATACATCTATCATCAGTCTTCGAGAAAAAAATATTTTTAAAAATAATCAGGGAATTTTTATATAGTGTATTTTTTTTTTAGTTTCTTCACTTTTTTAACTTCATCTAAAAAAATAATAATTGATATCGAAATATTTAAAATTAGCATTTATTTGGTAGAACTCCATTTCACAACGGCTGAATAATCGAAGATTATAATTTTCATAGTCCTTTCGATCGGTAATTCTGATATAATAGATAATCCTGCTGTCACCATATGGACATCATATGCTACACATTGAGAGAATATATCAACTCTAGAAAGGAAAAAGAGCTTAACCGACAATTTTCCAGCAGGCACCAACAATGTCTACTTAATGATGAGTTTATGTCAAAATATTAAATAGACAAAACCTTGAAGTGTGCAAAGACTAATACTTGTATTTCATTTACTAAATCTGGGATTATTTTAATAATTTATTAAATATATTGGGTAATAAAGTTTGATAATTTGTAATATGCTTAATACAATTGGAATCCTTTTCCTGGTCACAATTTTCACAGGCTCTCATTTTATCAAACGTGTATTAAGTTGTATAGATTGTGATCGAATAAAGCTTTTTGAAAAAAATTTATGGATTAAATCCTGTTTTTTTTTGCAGTCGTTATAATAGATAAAATAAAAATATTTTCAATTTACATGTAATTCCACTTTGACATAAGTAATATAAAATTGACGAATGAATCATTAATATTTATTAGTAACAAAATATTACATTATACAATATTTGCTGAAATATTTTTTATTCTTTATCCAGTTACTAAATCTGTCCGTTTTAATTCTTTCCTGTTAATAACGCGCGTAATTTCGTATATTGTTTCCGTGAGAACAGGGATGAAAATAAGTTATACTTGAGTTAAGACACATTTGGTAAAGAAACGAGTCATTGGCAAGGGTTGTTATAGCCCCAACCAATCCTTGTAAGTATTCTGAAGCCGTAACGTGGCATATAACGATATAACACACGAAACTGTGTTTATAGGGTAATCCAAAAAATACTTCTTCATTTTACGAAAAAAAAAAACAATCACACGAAAAAAAATATGTTTTGTTTTTTACAAAATTATGTACAATACATGATATTATAGTTAATATTTTTACCCAAAAATTATTTTGTTGAAATTTTCGTGTTTTTAATCTGTTTTTTTAAGTTTTAATTTATTTAAGTTCAGTTTATGGATGTTTGCAATGTATTTCTATCCCACAATCAATAAGGAACTGGAAAGATATGTCATAAATGAGTATATAAAATTTATCATAAAACAGTTGATTTCTGTTTGTTATTGGTATCTCACATTATTAATAAAATTTAAGCAGTTTTTTTTTAAATAGTGAGTTAAGAGTTATTACTTTATTCGAGAACATCGTATGTTTTTAATGAAATGATAAATTTCCGCATATTGGGGCATAATCATTTAAAAATGTAAAGATGATTACTTCGAACATGAGACATATAAATAAATATCAACCACGTGAAAGCTTACCTTGATAGATTAATATCATCCCAGCACTTTTGAGTGTTTTTTTAAAGTATCTTATACTTTTATACAGTACTTGATTAAATTGCGTAAATATTATTGCGCGTTGAAAATACTGATGAATTTATTAATGTAATTGTTTGTATACAAAGGCGCCCATCATATTCAAGCGCCTTTGTTCGGTGCATAATGTGGACATTCTCACGACGCGGCCCACCATAGTACCTATACTTAGTTATATTATGTATATTTTCATATATTTTTTTCAATGATTTGTGGCAGTGTTAATTCTAAGTCTAAATTTTTTAGTATCGCTTAATAAGGGATATTCATTTTTTAAGCACCGTGTAGAACCATTCTGATTGCGTGCAATAGTTAGAAATGGCTACAATGAGGCGCCTAACAGAGTAATAACACGAAAGCTTCACGTTTGCGCTATAATTAAAGGGTCATCTGCTATGGCTATGCATTTTGGACGGCGTATACGGGCACTTATACTCTTTTTGCAAATTATATAATGACCATAGCCACAGAAATTGTTACCACATTACTTGTATATTAAACTATCCCTACGCATTCGTTAAAAATATTTCACAGTATTTTTGTACAAATTATTAGTCACAACGAGTGCCAATTTCAGTTTAAATTAGATACCAACATATTATTGCTTTTCTACAAATTATGAACTTTTTTATGATAAATTATTTGTGTATTCGCTTTCATATTCAACAAGTATTCGTAAACAATATATTACAAAACTCTTAACGGAAGTGAAAAATTCAGTTCTTACGTTTGACTTTTGTAATACTACATAAATAGAACGTGTCTTTAAAATCACTGAAAGAAATTTTGTACTCTATACTTTCAGTTAAATATATTTTTAATCTTTTCAAAGATTTTTATTTAAGCTTTCAATACATAGATAGTAATTATGTTTTTTTTTTTGTATTATATGCTGTACTAACATTATAAAGAGTTTCCCAAAATGAGTTGATATTTTAAATTTACTGAAATTTTTGCGGTATAATCGGTGTATAAGTTTTTATTTGCTGACTGTTAGTAAATATTGAAGTTAAATTATGGAAAGGTAAAATCTAACAACGGGCACAAATTTATTGTAATAAACCACAAAATATATGTATGCTAATTACCGCATTATGTATCTTTTTATTGGCATAAATTAGCATGCGAAGTACCATGGTCATCTCGTAAATTTACTGATACTATTTAAAAATTATTCTAACTAAAAAAATATGTCCTATTCTTAATGCACATAGAAATAACTTAAAATCAATCAATCTCACACATCCCGCGCCGTTACTTCATCAATCGTGTTGTTTTCTTTACTTTATAAATATTAATAGTTCAACCAATTTTGTTTATAAAAACCTTTCATTTTTGATGATGAATCAAGTTACACTTCGAAAATAACTGAGTCCAGTGACCGGGCGTTTAAAAAAAGGTCTTTACGAATATATTATACGAGCTGAGGCACCCAGCATTGCCCGGGAAAACTTAATATTATATGTGTGACGAAGCTAAGGGGTGTCTTTTGGGGGGAAGAAGGACTTCTAATTTTCGCGGCGAAAGTAGCCCACGACCTTCTCCTGGATGATACGAGTATTCATGGAGAGTCTGGTTTCATTAGCACGTACTCTGTCCAAATGCAAAGCGAACAAAAAAATAAACAGACGTTCACCTTTATATATTATATTAAATTATAACACAAAATACGTTGAGATATAATATTTATATTTTATTTCAGTAGAAAGGCAAAAGGCATAAGCCCACAGTATTTTAAATAGCTTTTTTATCAAGATGCATACAACTTAATACACGTTTTATCGAATGGATGTAAGCTGGAAATTTTGCTTGTAAATTTGAAAAATGGGTTGGCATGTTAAGTCTCTAACCAGAAAAAAGGTCTTTCTTTCTTCACATCAGTTTTATTATTTTTTCTTAAGTATCTTATTAAATTAATTAAACACTAGTTTTAGTCATCACGCAAATCAGGGTTGTGTATATTTAACATTTCGATTTGGTCCAAAATCATTACATAAACGTTTTTTGTGCTGCCTGTAAAATTTGTTCTGTGAAGGTTACGTTTTTTTTACCTTCCGACAGTCGATATATTTTACTAAGTAATCAAAATATTTTGAAGTTACTATAATAACAGCAATTATAATTGACACGTTGGCATCAAATTGTATACGCTATAATTTTCTTGCTTAAAATGTTATGAATTTCTTTTGTACAAAATTATTTTCGTAGTATAAATTTATCAAATGTTAATTATTATGATTCTTCTCTTGTGAAAAAAAAATATTTTTCTATTTGTTCGGACTATGATGAAATGTCTAGAGCGTGTACCAGTATCTTACTTTGACTGGTATAACATTTTGAATTCTTCCCATTCGTATATTGCTTTATTTAATGTGGTTCTGAACATGAAAAGCTTATCCATCTTCTGACGGAATTTTTTTTAAGTCATCCCAAATCTTTTCAATGGGAAAACCTGGAATTTTTACAATTTTATTTTAATCAACTTAAATTCATACTATGGAGTATGTTCATTGAGAAGTGAAATATATGTTTACATTGAAATAAATTTAATTAAATGTTATCCAGAATTCACACATATATATTGAACTATAGGAAAGTATATGAGCCATGTCAATTCCAGAAATGAATTTGGTATGTATAATAGAATTCCACAACGTGAACATCTATCCAACAGATTTTTATGCGGCGATTGATTTTTATTTATTTATTACATGTTGTAACATTAAAAATTACAAGTTTAAAACGTTAACAACACGATATACATATAGTTATGACGAAAATATCAAAAACATATTAA
>JAGVSQ010011705.1:0-12078 GCA_022683975.1 Rhyacophila evoluta | reverse complement strand
AGAATTTAAAAATCAATTTCCATCAAGCACCATCAGTCGAAAATATTAATTATATAAAATAATATAATAAGTATATAAAAAATAGTGTAATAAAAATAGGCGCGCACACTGACCTCTCGGTACTGGGAGATTATTTTAGATGCTTATCTGATAAAAAATATTTTGGTCGTATAAAACGGAATTAAATCTCGATGAAAAAGTTTGCCTCGTGTAAATTTGCCTGTTATTATATAATTTATGAGCCTGATCAAAACAAAAAGTCTTTTTTTTGTGTATTCGTTCCTGAAGTGAAGCATATGGACCCCACGTGCCGCTTCCAAGAATCTCTGTGACCCGCCAGATTATACTTATATACATACATTATATGGATAATATAATATTTAGCGTTCTTCCGGGACGCCGAGAACAGGTTCGCTTAAAAATAGGCTGGTCAGGTCCAGACTCTCGAGGCATCTGCAATATATGGCAAAGCCAGGTGTAAACAAACTGTACCCATACAATAATCATTAATTACCATATAATGTGACATTTGAAACTATTTCGATATGGCAAGTGTAGTCTATGTACATTTTCTTACATTATATCGAATTGGATATGCCGATTTGTGAACAATACTCTTCTATTTCCCAACAAGGATTAAAATAAACTGAAAAGTTATTCCAAATTGGTAAAAATGTGTATAACATTCCCACAACGTCATGTGGCTGCTCTCATTTTCAAATATGAGACTTGAGATTAGCTTTGAACGCATAGAACTGATTTATGTGACATTTTATGCATTTCTGTGTACGGCAATATAAACAATCCTTCATTTCTTTACAAAACACAAAATTTATTGAAACAGCATAAGGGAATTTTTGGATTCTCGCCAACAATTATTTATTATTTTTTTTTTCTATTTTTTCTAGCCTAAAGGGCTTATTACACTATACAACTTCAATGTACCCTTACACTTACTAAGTGCGGTGTAATAAGCCTTAGACACAAATCACATACAAGAGACCACGCCCACTCTGCAGTAAGAGCCCTTAATATAGTGTGGCGTAATAGGCCTTTAAAATAAATGAAATGATTGTAATGACTTCCACATATCATTAATAAGTCTATACAGTATTTGTATTAAAATAAAAAAATAACTTTCGTTGAAAAATAAAAGAATAGCTTTGAAAACAAGACAAGTCGCACGGACGTAGATGCACGTCCATACTACTCAAAGGTTTTATCTGAAGATACACTACTATACAGTTTGTAAAGTGGTCATTTTCTCAACCTTTTCTAAAACGAATAATTTTATATTCAAAGAATTTAGATATTTCTAAAATGCATTTACACAAAATAGGGCCAGAATACTACATGATATATTAAAAAATTACTGAGTCTTCAATGAAATAAATATGTTTAAAAGTAAAGACGAAAACATATTGTATATGTGTACATAAAGTATTTGTTACTATCACACATCACTTCGATTTTGTTAATGTATAAATAAATCGTTGTAAATGGTGTTTGTATTATTGTGGGATTTTTTAATAATAAAAATCAATTGCCTTGCAAGCCCATACAGAACGTAAAATTTTTGTAAACAGAGGACTTTCGGACAAATATCACTTGTGGGATATATCTTTATTCTATTAACAAGAAAATCATTCTTTGAATCTTATATTGAATGATGAATAAAGGAATTTTCTTCTTTAATTCATCCAGTCTGAATGTCTACCCATACCACAGAGCTGAAACAAGTTCATGGCGATACTGGAAGCTTTTCTTGGATGTGGTGTATTTAATGTATTAATGATAATATTGTGCTTAAAAATTACTTTCAAAAAATTAAAGAGTTCATTTTTTTTAAGCCATGTTCGCTGCCAAAGTGTAGCATATGGATCTACACAGTGGGAAGATATCCACTTTGAAAGAGGAGTATATGGATCTCCACAGTGTGAAGACTTCTTGATATATTATTTTTCCCGATAATTGTTTGTCAGACTATTTAAAGGCCCCAATGGGCATTCAGGCCTGAGTTTTTGGATTTTTACGATCCGACAGATGGAAAATCAAATCCCCATTCCCCGGATTGCTAGACGCGCACCCTATCAACTACGTTACCGGGGAAGCACTATTTACTTAAAAAAGGTTTAATAATACTTTTGTGTATATATTTAAAAATTGATCAAAATAAAGTAAAAACGATGTAAAAAAATGGTTTAAGTGATGGATTTAGTAATACTGAAAGATATTAAAAAAAATTAATTAGTTAATAGAATTATCCATGAAGTATATATAATAACTGAATGATTGAAATGGTAAATTTAAATGTAAAAGTGATGGTGTAATGTATAGGGGCTTTGGAATTGATCGCGCCGTCCCTGTTTATTGAACCGTTTCTCATTTTCTGCTTCTTTAAATAATTTCATTTCTTTTGCTGGCCAAGAAGTAGAGTCGGTTATTTCAGTAATCGAAACAGCCAAGCAACGCAAACTCCCTTTAAGCCCTTCTGCGAGATCACTGCGCAAAAGGAAATTAAAATAAACAAAAGTATTAAGGTTTTAAGTTTGGGAAATGATTCAACCCTAACAGTGGCGTCTCGAATTTGATGTATTATCATATCGATTGTTATCGCGATAAAAAATTCTGCGCGTTAATTAATAATTAAAAATGCATTAAAATTTACAATCGATTTTTGCAATAGTTTGATAAAATGCTAAATTAAATTTTTTCTTCTTCTTATACCCTGTTCGTTCACAAAGCGAAGCACATAGATCTAATAAGTGTGGAGATATCCACTCTGAAAGTGAAGTATAAAAATCGCAATATGAAAACGTCTTGACAGATTATTTTTTACGAGAATTGTTTGTCAGACAATTTTTCAACTCAATTGGCATCCAGTTCTGTATTTTCGGACTTAAGCCAACGGATGGGGAATCGTGCCCGCATTCCCCGGATTACTAGGCCCGCACGCTACCAACTACGCTACCGGGAAAATTTAATAAAACATAGCATAATTAGACTTCATTACACAATCATCCAGCATGTGCACTCATAACCTTCTACAGTGGTTTCAAAGTTTTGCAGGAGTTAAATTAAAGAATATATCCTACCCACAAGCGTTTTCAAACTCAAAAAAAAAAAAATCTTTTCGACTTTCTCGATAGCTTATGTGAAAATTTACTTAATGTTTAGAAAATTAAATTAATTATAGAAAGGTTTTTTTACTGCAGAAAACAGTTTTATTTCAAAAGGATTGAAACAAAAATTAAAAATAAAAGTTATTCCAACAATTCTTGGGAAGAAATATGCATTATAAAAACTGATATTAGACTAAATACTTCTACGTTAGATGATCATATTATATCTTCAGTAATAAGCTGTTTTAAATGAACTATTGATTAACATGTTTTACAGCATCACTTAATCACATTTAATATTGAACACTAAATTATTGTATATAGATTTTTGATCCGGTTGATATCACAAAAGTTCTTTACTATTGTTTTTTTTTAATAAATTGAGTGAGTGTAAATTTATATTTTTTATTACAATCTGTTTATAGCGAAAGCTAATGTTGAGTATTAGAATACTGATATATAAAATTTTCTTTAAATTTGTATTTTTATAATAGAATAAAAATAGGCACTAAGTGAATTACTGTTAAGGACGTCTTCGTAAATGGGGGTTAGAATGGGCCAGCCAAATTGTTATTTGGGTCGTACGCAAATCTTTCATGCTATTGAAGACTAAACGAACTTATCATAGGTACCATCGATACCTTATTTGGTAAAATTTAAAAGCAAAACAGTATGTTTTTTGAGTTTTCAGAAATATTCAAGATTAAAAAGTATAAATCAATAAGAAAAATTCAATTCAAACTAATTTAATCAAAGTTTTGCGTGACAGTTTTGTAATATATAGTACAAATGATGGAACAAACGATCGTTAAAATATGATGTCTTATTTTTATATAAATATAATTTAAGGAATACTTTTATATTCTTTTTGAACTACTTTTCGATGTCATCAGATCAGGATTAAGCTATTAGCAACACGTGCAGCTGCCCGTGGCGTCATGAAAGATCTTCCAAAATAAAGATAATTATAAAAATATTGTTTTAATCTGACGTTTTTAAGATGAAAAAAGACAGGTTTATGTATATTATATACTCGTATATATATATATAAATATCACCTTTAGCTACATGCACAGATTCTTGGTTGTCAAATCTGTAAGTGATAAGTAAAAATGTAATAAATACATCTCGTCTAAGGAATAAAAGAAGAGGAACAATAAACGGTTCATATGAGCCTTTTTAAGGTGCCAAAATTCACTAGGGTAAAGCAGAACCGGCAGAAAATGCACCCGCCAAACAACTTACACGTGGTGCGGACCGAGAACCACCGCGCCACCCACATACCAGCATTGGATTGAAAATTGGTCCAAGCACCGCAATAGGAATAGCGAGCTTTTTATGCATGCTGCCATATTTAGATATATGAACTTCAAGGTATTTGAAGCTATTGATCCGCTCAATAATCTGTCCCTTACTAGTCAAACCTCAATCAGGGTGGAACGTAAAACCACGTGTAAACAACGTAGATGCTGTACAAAAATTAATGGTATGGGAATATAATAATTATTGGTGAAAAAATACTTCAGATTACAACCTTTTCACTTTGTTTTTGCTCTCATGAAAAACTGTATTTTTGGACTTGCTCCCATCATAGATGTTTAACCCTTTGAGGATTATGAACGTACATGTACGTCCGTGCGCCTTGTCGACTTATTTTCAAAGCAATTCTTTTTTGATAAGACGTTGTTATTTATTTTAATATAACAACTAAAGAAATCGATAAATGATATGTGGAAGTCATCACAATTATTTAATCTATTTTAGGCTAGAAAAAAATACGCAAAGTTAACGAAAAAAAGTTAGTAAATAAGAATTGACTTCAGCATTGAAAAGATCGCTTTTGCTATTTCTATAATTATTATAATTTAAAAAGAAACGAATGATTATTTATGGTGCTGTTCACAAAAACACATAAAATGACACATTGATCAGTCCTATGGGTTCAAATTTGTCCTCAAGTATTCCTTTGATTCCGAAATGGAGGCGGTCACATAACATGTGGTAATGTTATACACATTTTTACTAATTTGGAATAACTTTGCAGTTTATTTTGTTCGTTGTTTGGAAATACAAAAGTATTGTTTACAAATCGGCATATCCAGTTTGATTGATTTTATGATATTAGTTGAATTGATAGTAGTGAAAGATTCTAGCGCTTAAAACGTGTGTGCATAAAAAATTGGCACACTAATGAAAGGGTTAATATCAAAGTTATTTATCAGTGGGACAATGTGTATAGCTTTTATTCTTTCGTCGAAAACGTGGAATGAACGAATCGATTCATAACTTGAAGTGGATGCGAAGCGGTCTCCGTTTAAAAATAAACACTTAAAACTACGGCTGTAAATGCGAAGTATCAATAAAGGCGGGAAGTATTCCCGCGTGCCGTTTCGATAATCTTATCTTACCGTTTCGCCGGAAATAATTTATCGGGCGTCGGTTGTTCGGATCGGGCGACGGCGTCGGCGCGGGAGCCACATTTCCGGTTCTGCGTTAACCCCAGAATTAAGCCTAATTGTAAATTTTACCCGCCATTTCCTGAAGGGGAGACTTCGCGAACAGTGGCGCATTTCAGTATACTGCCCCGAATTACACGTTTCAATCTTTTGTAAGTAAATTGAACACGACGATTTTGAAATAATCTTGACGTCCATCTGTCATTTTATTATTAGAATGAATGGTACATAAAAGTTTGAAAACAAAAAGTGTTAAATATAACAAAAATATTATTCAAATATACATATATCAAAAGAAAGTTTGAAATTTATTAAAAAATAAATACGGGAACATTGAGTCTTTTTAAACTTAATCTTTTAAGGTATGTATGCATTTTAATACTTTTGGTAAACGTATCAGGTCGTCAATATGTTTAATTCATTATTTTCAATTATGTTTAATATTGTGAATATAAACTAACATAATACTCATGTGATTACAGAGATGTGATTTTCACATTAAAGTTAAAATAAAATATATTGATGAATTGAGAAAAATTTTATGCTAAAATATGTCAAAAAGAAGAAGAAGCTGGAAAAAATCATTAGTTTAGCCATTTTTTTAAATTAAAGTCGTTTAAATAGAACAAAAAATTGTTAATAAATAGTATAAGATAGAGTTGATTCATCGTAATTGATCAATTCACAAATAAAACAGTAACAATCAAGAATTAAAAAAATGTTTTCATTCAGTACTAATTTGTATTTGCCTCTGAATTGCCTGAATCCAAAACTGTGCGCAACCTTTACGGAGATGAGGCACTATACGGCATAAGCATAAGAGTAGGCCGTATGCGAGGCTTTTGGGGTAGCACAGTGACGCCGCGACGCCCCTGAGACGCCTCTAATGCGCGGAAGAACAGGAAGAATGGTAGCTGAGGTTTCGAAAAGTGGAGTGGCACTGTTATTTACCGTTCAAGTACCTGCGCACCCATACAATTCAATGGGGATTTTAGAGTAAAGCTTCCACCGGAAATTTATATTTATTAAGATTTTTTTAATTAATTGTTTGGGAAATGAACTTTTTTTATAAAGTGAGTTATGTGGTAATTTTAAAAGTGAATCGAAATATGCGTTATTCGGTTAAGAAGTGAGGAAGCCAAAATAATAAAATTATGTATGCTTTTTATTTCAATATTTTCAATGGTCGACCTAAGCGGGAATACATATAATATAAAAGTCCATTGAATATAAATGTTAATTATACAAAACTAAAATATTATAATTCACCACTTAAATGTTAGTAAATGAAAAAAATATGTATTTAAATAAAAAGTAATATTATTTAAGGCTAAAATTATGATTATGAAGTAAAAAAAAATCAGTTATGGATTTCATAAACTTTGCTACAATGGCAAAGGATGATTTTCTTTAGTACACTAATATTTCAAGAGTGTTGAAAGAAACATAAAACATTCTCATGGTTGATTTAAGTTTACAAGATTTATACACGTTTTTTTATATATTTGAGCAACAATGAGTCAAATTGTATATTTTAAAATGTAAAATTATTTATGAGCGGACATATCATCTTCCTCGTAGCGTAGTTAGTAGCATGCGCGTCTAGCAATCCAGGAAATACGAGTTCGACTCCCCATCTGTCGGAATATAAAAATAGTCTAAAAATGTAGGACTGTATGCCTATTGGGTTGAGCAATTGTATGACAAACAATTCTCCTGAAAAATAATCGGTCAAGACATTTTCACTTTGCGGAGATCCATATATTCCACTATCGGAGTGGATATCTTCACACTGTGTAGATCCATATGCTCTATAAAAATTGACATATAAATTATCTACGGTATTTTCTTGGTTCAATTTTTTTGGGATGTCCTGAAACTTTCATTTAAATGTAAAAGAAAGAAACGGCTAGCTGTACCCGACCACGCGTTGCTGTGGATCAGTCTGGTTAAAAATAATGGCACTGTTTAAAAAAACATGTTTTTACCTGTCACAGGTGTAACATCTTTATAATAGTTGGTATATAAAAACACGCAAATATTTAAATGAAACGCCGTGTAAAAATTTCAAAACAATCTGTGAAGAACTTTTGAAGATTGAAGATTTTGAACAAACTAACATTTGTGTTTTTGTTTATATAGATTTATAATTGATTCTAAGGTATAGAAAATTTGTATTTTTCTTTAAAATTGATGAAAACTGTTTACAAATCAGCATATCCAATTTGATTGATTTTATGAAATTAGTTGAATTGATAGCGGTGAAAATTTTTAGCGTTTAAAACGTGTGTGCATAAAAAACGTGTGTATGCACTAATAAAAGAGTTAAATTCGGTTAGATACAGTCATTGCCCAGTAAGAGATATCTGCCAAGACATGTCGTTTCTTTTGTTTGTCTTTTTTTTGCATATTTTGCAATTGTTTAATATTATTTGTCTTTTAATACGTAATAAAACATTTTTTTATAGCTCGTCATCTTAAGATAGATCTTTACGTTTATGTAGGTTTGTTTGAAACATAATTAATACTGCTTTTAATTAATGCATATACAATCAAAATTGGATACGCACGCATTATCCATCAATCTAATTTATTTACAAGCAGTGTGGGAGCACAGGAATTTACACGTCTCGATAAATTAATAATAGCGAAATTTCCTACAAACAAGTTAACACTACTGGAGACAGCGTGTCTCCGATCAATTTGTTCTTCGACTTAGTTGGATTGCCGAATACGTCATTTTGCGAAATCATTATTCGTTACTTATTGCGCCGAACAAACTATCTCTACTCTCTACTTACTTACATAATATCTTAACCGTAAGTGTGAGAGAATCAATATCAGTATTCTCATTAACCGGATGAAGACAACGTCCTATACAAACGAAAAGGTAAAATTTCATACTTGAGAAGCATATGAATGTCACAGATTTGGCAAAATAAGTCAATGATAACAACAAACAGTGTATTTGTTTATCGGTGACAAAAATACGAAAGTCATATCACAAAATATCAAAGAAATATCGATGTAGCAACCATAACGCCTTAAAAGCTCTAGGACTCAGGAAGGTGTAAAGTATATATTTTGTTGTTTTCCAGCTTGTAATTGATTGATTTTTATTACATATGTTTTGTATTGATCGACAAAAATATTTATGAACGTTATAAAAGTTTTTAAAGAATAACAAAATACTGTTGTTTGGCTTTTTTGGACATTCCACTTTATGTAGTTGCATCCGTCTGCTTCTCAGCTACAAAATTTGTCATGGTAATCCTTATCCTATATTAACCAAGTAGTTAACGTGGAGTTTTCGAGTTGAAGATTACGAATTTGAATCTTATAGTTCTATAATTTAAAACAAATCAATGGTCCATGGGTGGATGCCAAATGAGTTTTGACAAAAAATATTTGACGATTGATTTTTTCCTTTGCTTCTTAATTAATATTCAGACTTTCTCTTAATCAAGCATATCCCTTAGCTCTGATATCGAGAAGAAATTTGCTTTATTCAACGGGAATTTAGAAGTCTTAAATTGTCATAAACTTAAATATGCTGAAGTTAAAAATAAATAAAATGAAAAATAGCGACTTATTTGGAGAGATGGTCACGCTCACCAAATCCAAGAGCAATCGATTATCATTAAAAAATCAAATAAATCTTCAATTCGGAAACGCATATACTCCATATGCGGAATGGTTATCGTTACAATGTTTTGTTCAATATCCTCTACTTTCGAAGGGGATACCGTACACCTATTAAATAATATATACTATATTATAGAAAAACCTTATTTGCGCATACTCTTCTATTAGAATGTTTGAGTCAACATAACTTTATAATTCAACAGTCCACCGAGACTTCATTTAATCACAGACATGTCTTCTCCAAACATTTCTTCTCCATTCAAAGTTATCTTACAATATAGCCTACTGTATTTACTTCCTTGTGCTACAACCCGTGAATACTATAATATTAAAATAATATAAGAATTGTTTTCTGCAATAAATTACGTGTAATTTTTATGATACTGTTTATTTTAAAGAGCTTTTAATAAAACTTAGATACTTATTCGATAAGAAATCTGTTATTTTTGTAAATTTTAAATGTCAATAAGATGCAGGCAAAAGCTTAAAAGTACACAAGGATACTATCTGGCAACAGGTAGTCCATATGGTCCAATCAGTGAAGTAATGGGAACGAAAATGAAATGCTCATATACATATATATTTAGTGGCACAGGCTGATTTTAATTTGTTTTTTAAATGGCCATTATAATAAGAAGCTTTATTTTAAGCAATTTTATATATTAATTAGGTGATCAACTATAATTAATATTTATAATATAGATTATGTTTATTATAAAATAAATATATCAACGATAGTATTTATTTTTATTAAAAATGCGTTATGTTTGAAGCACAGTTAAAAGTGTGTCAAATGATATTCAGTAGCAAAAATAGCATTACTACTGTGAAAGCTTTTGGCTATTGATTATATGATATGTGTCAGTACTATATAAACTTATTTCTTATGCACACTATGAATATTAACTTTGTCTGTAAGCCTGAATATAAGTTTTTCTTTGTAACAAAAACCTGCTTATACCGTGAAGCTTATAGTTTATTATCAACATACTAAAATCTTGCCTACGTAGATCTTTTTGCCCCCCAGATATTCTGTAGGTTTTATTTCTTTTACATAATTAGATTAGATAAAATAAACTATACTATATCAACATGCTAATATGATTTTTCGATCTGTTATATCCATATTTGCAAAAAAAAACTGTTCAATTAAAAATATGCTTCCAACTGTACGTGTTGAAATTATTATATTTCTAATATTTTACATCAACATGACCATTAGTCTCACAAAGTATAAAAATACATGTTTTTTTCGCACTGTAAAATGGTTAAATTATTTTATTACGTCCTCAAATACATAATTCTAAATGAATACATCTAAAATCTATAAATATATTTTTATTTCTTCTTTTGCTATATCCGCTCGCTATACGGAGCATATGGCTGCTAAAATACTTGTCACTCGTCAGCCGTTTAGCATCCTTCCATATCATGCCAGTATCCCTCAGTTCCACCGAGTACCTCCTATGGATGGTACCCGTCGGTTTTCCAGGATGCATGAATCCCACCTGTCAGAAGAGTAGACAAACGTGGCTTAGACCCTCTGGAGGCATCCGAAGTACGTACCCCAGCCAATTCCAGTACCGCTGCATGACTTTAAAGGTGACAAGCTGGTGCATCGTCCGCTTCCTCATCTCCGCATTAACAATGAAGTCATTCCACCTCACTCACAGTATTCGACACAGGCATCTGTTCTCTAAGCTTAGTAAACGGTTGTTTATTCTTTGTATGGAGCCATGATTCGCTACTCTATAGCAACACCAGCAGTATACCTGCGCCAAACAACTTAATTCTTATAACTTATATATTTACATTTTTGTAATGTTCGTCTCCCCAGTAGCGTAGTTGGTAGCGTGCACGCCTAGCGACCTGGAAAATGCAGGTTTGATTCCTCATCTGTTAAATCCGAAAATACAAGACTGAAGGCCTATTAGGTTGAGCAATTGTCTGACAAACAATTCTCGTAAAAAAATATCTGCCGAGACGTCTTCATATTGCGGAGATTGATATACTTCTCTTTCGGACTGGATATTTTTATACTGTGTAAATCCATATGCTACACGTTGCGAGAAAGCATATTATATAAAAAAATTATAATACTTGATAATTATTTTAATTGTATTTCGATGTTCGGTCAAATTACCGAGCAGTGGAGATAAAAAATAAATAAATATACAGCACAATTGAGAAATGATTTTATCTAGGGAACAGATTGTTGATTTATTTAATTTTGATGTCTTTTTATTATGGTCCATGTATGCCCTTCCTTGGCACACATATTAGTGGCGGGGCTGACTAGGTTTACGGCAAGCAATCCCCGTGCGAAAACATATTGTTAGCGCCGTTGGTATGAACAATCTACTTATGACACCTATCTCCCTCCACCCCTCATCCTTCCCGCCTCCAACCAGTGCCCAAGGGGGGCCGAACAGATTACAATTGCCTGTTACAAATAAATTATGAATGGGCCGAGGCAATGCTTTTGCTTACCCCCCGATGCCGCCGCTACTGTGCCGGCAAAAACGAGAGAGGGCGCCGCGACGCGCGCAAATGAGCGTCGACTGTTTATCATAGGCGTCGGAAATTAATTCGGTTTTTGAAATTAAAAAAACACTTTCAATTTTCACTGTTTTACTAAACTATTATTTTCACATACTACTGTTTTGGAATATCTTGTATTTTAAAATTGGAAATGATAATATGATCTCAAATTTTAAGATACTGTATTTATCAATTCTATTGATTCAAGAACGAATTATTATTAATTAGTATTTTTGACTGATGGTGCTTGATGGAAATGGATTTTAAATTCTAAATTATTTGAAACTGGGAAACTTCCATATGTGAGATCACTG
>JAGVSQ010011704.1:0-12078 GCA_022683975.1 Rhyacophila evoluta | reverse complement strand
ATGCGTTCCAATTTCATACATGTGTGTCACATTTTTTAAAAAACATACCCTGTAAACAATGTGTTAATGGAGTATTTTATAAAAATTAAATTTGATTACTTGGTAGTTCGGTAGATGGATTGTTCAGGAGGAACTTCTCTCACAGTGAGAAGGAGAATGCCAGCTCGGAGAAGTCGAACACCTGACTGCCAAGGCCACCATTCTGATCCTTGACTTGAGATTCTCATTACTGCACTGTCCCTTTCAAACTACAGATTAAATGAAAAATTAATGATCATACAACAATAGTACTACTTAACCATTTGGCAGATAAATGACCATATACCGTTGTTGGTGATACCAGCAAGAAATGCTACAATGTTGGGTGTTGACATCATAATGTAATAATTTCAGCAACATACTAATATGCTACAAATATGTGATATATTGTAGGGTAAAAGTAAATTAAAGAACAATATTGTTGTATAGTTTTTGGTGGATGTTTTAGCCCCTGGGAGATCTACAAATGGGGTTAGATGAAGTATATCGACAAAGTTTTGATACAAAAATACTTATTCGGTTTTGGGTTCACTATCAGAGTCATACTAAGCAGTGTTTCGTAAACTTTTATCTTTCATGGCATATTTGACACTTTTTCCAAAATTTTGCAGTACACCAAAAGAAAGAAATGCTGCTGCTACGGTGGCATATGTCATGTTTTTCTGATATTGGAGAAATGTGCCACAGCATCCCCAGCATAGTCTCGTGACACAGTGGTTGCAGGAGTACTGATATAAAGATTAATGAGTCTCACTAGGGAACTTATTATTATCAAAAGACTCAACATTAATTGCTTTTATAATCAGAGATGATAAAGCTGCTGATATTTTGAGTCCCACAATGAAGTGCCGTTCACTTTCACAATTCACTATTTACTATCTAATTAAAATAATATTCCGATTGTCAAATGTTTTTAATAACTGCTATAAATAGACAATACACAAAATACTTCTCTCACTCCTGTATATTATATGAACGAGTAAGAAAGAGACAGCCTTATTATCTTCGCTTTTTTAGACGTTTTACACAATGAATAAGAAAGGTATCGTTTCAAAATAATTATTATTTTAGTAATAATTAAAAGGGTTAAAAGCATTTCTCCCTGAGAAGTTGAAAAAATTTTAGCAGCAAAGGGTTAAATTACTTTAACGGTTACGTTAAACTTATGAAAATGCTGAGGATAAATTATACTTAATATAAGTATAAGTTTTTTTGAGATAATCAATGAGAAGTATTTTGTTTATTGGAAGAAAATATTTTTCATCAATATTTAATTTTTTTTTTACCATGTTTGCTCCCAAAATTTAGCATATGGATCTATACAGTGTGAAGATATCCACTCCGAAAGTTGAGTATATGGATCTCCGTAATGTGAAGACGTCTTGACATTATTTTTCAGGAGAATTGTTTGTCAGACAATTGGTAAACCTAATGGCCATCCGGTCCTGCATTTTTAGATTTTTAAAAATCCGACAGATGGAAAATCGAATCCGTATTTCACAGATTACTCTACCAACTACGCTACCGGGGAGACAATATTTAATTGGCTAATTTCTATTCTGATTTAAATTCAGAAATCCATATATTTATTAACTTTGGATACGCCTGTTCATAATAGGATTGTATACAAATTTATTACAAAAATTAAGGTATGAAGAAAATAAAATTATGCAAAGACGATTTTTAGCTATGATTTTTTTTTTTAACTAATTGATTCCTATTTATAAGTAGTAATAAACATAATTTTATAACATTTAAATCAAATAACATAAAAATAAGCTGATTTAATCAAAACTCACTTCGCTGGGTAATGGATAGAAAGAGTCAACGATGTCTGGAATAGTATCATCAGCCAGTAAACGAGTGATTAAGCGTGGCCAGAAGCCACACGGAGAGTAAGAGGAGATAAGAAGACGACGTAATGTGTGATGGGGACGTGATCGCCCAAATGCTGAACATGATGACATCTCTGGGCCACAGGGAACACTAGTAGCAACTATTGTACCTGTAATATTTTATCAAGTGAGTATTATTATTTAGTTATAATGGGAGCAAAAAATTAAATGAACATAATGATTTTAGCTCTGAGACAGAGGATATGAATACCTCACTGTGAAGAAATATGTTAGAATTTATGTTATGAATTGCTAAAAAGTATATGTTTTACAAAATGGAGTATGATTGAGAAATGAAGTACTGTATACCTGATGGTGCCAAGCCGTCTACTTTTTGGTTCAAAATTGACAATGGAGATACAGCTATTTTTTTATGACCTCTGGCTGACCACCCTCGTGTTTTCATTGGAATCTGAAATATTGAATGTGTTTATATTGACATCTTCTTCTAATAATAAATGCTTAGAATTAGATCTATCAGTTCATCAGACACATAAGATTCTACTGTTTATGCAGACAGAGTACAGGCAAGTAGGCAAGAGAAGTATATTTTGCAATTTATATATTTATGCATAGATAGATTAATAAAAGAATTATGACAATAAAAATTGGTGAGTAAAAATGATAAAATAACCTTGACACAATTATTAGGTGAATCCATAGATGGTTCTGCAGTTGGCAGTAGTGGTGGTAACAGAAGAGATCTGCCATCCCAACTAAGAGCCACTTCAAACTTATTAAGCAAAGAAACTACATAGTCCCGGCTGTCGCCAGCTCTCGATGACTTGAAAAGTAATTGCATATCTTCTAGTCGCATCACCCCTACAATGAAAAAAAAATGCTAATGGGAAATGATCTTAACTGAAAATTATCTATGAAAAAAACATAGCAGCTGAACATTGTTATTCTTCAAACTGTATGAAATACCTGATCGTGCAAATGGGTTGATCTCTCTCACAGTGACAACGTGTGCCAGCATATCACATAGCCATTGAGGATCCAAGAAGTACAGATCTTTCAAAGTTGCATCGTCATAGTGAAGTAGAACGCCTGAAATCATAGGTGATGGACTATATTATGAATCTTTATGTAAATCACTTTTTACAGTATTATATATTTATAGACTAGTATTAAAATAACAAGATGATATTTTCTAATGACAAATGTTAATCAATAATCAACTGTGATATGGTTGATACATCTTCTTTAGGCAGTAATTACATTAAGAACATTAGATAGATAGATAGTTATATTAATACAATATTTGAATAGAGAAGGCTCAATAAACCACAATGGTATATTTGTGTCATCTATAGCTCACATTATGCCCTATCTGTTTAATGCACCGCATTAAAAGCTCTTGGTAATCATAGGCATAAATTAATAATTCATTGGTTCTTTTATACTATTTGACCCATGTGTTATGTTAATTTTATGAATATAAAAATATTTATATCAGACATCATTAAAAATTACCATTATCATGAAGAAACATGGTAGCTTGATGTAATTCAGCCTGGTCTCTAAAACTGCGGTGAAATTTCTGTTGCATGTATTGCGTCACCTGGAAATATTTAATTGTTTACACAAAATAATCTATGGAAAGTATGAAAATAATTCATGAGTTAATTTGTGTATGTGGCTAATAATAAATAATTAAAGCATAGCAATTAACCGGACCTGCTGTTTGAATTGGTCATGAGTGAGAACAGGATCTAAGCCTTTGGTTCGTCGATCGGCTGCCAAAACTCCCACGGCATCTTCCAATGCAAGATAAGAAGCCGGTACCCTCTGCTCAAGTAAAAGTTCTTTACTACCTGTTCATTGAAAAAAATGAAAGGATATTAGAAATGAAAAATTATGTCCATTATAATAAGTGGCAGTTGACTGATGGACTACATTTGTGCTATTGAAGTATGTTTCTTATATTGCACTAAACAGAATAATTTGATACATCTGTTACCTTATAAGTTTATAATGAGTAGACAGAAAGAATAAAGCACAATGGTGATGTAAAATTGGTCCCCACTTTCATTTAGTCGATTATTTATTTTTCCATTTATTCTTATTTTGATTGGCATGACACCCTATTTTAGTAATTGGGTGTTTCAGTGACTTTTCACAAAATCCATATAATTTATTTTACTGTTTTTATGGAAGTGATATTTCAAATTATTAAGATATTAACGATGAAACAAACAAAAATAATTTTCAAAGTGTTCTCACCAGGTTGTCTTAAGCTAAATACAGTATCATAAATAAGATTGGATAGCAGTCTGATGTTATGCCTGGTAGTACAGCTCACTTCAACACTGTCTAATACTCTTGGCAGTCCACGTTTCTCCGGATCAGCAACTGATATGAAACGTTCTCTGATAATCCTCTGCAACTGTTCAGGCGATGGTTCTCCTGATCCCTATAAAGTGCGGTAATTAAATTTGAATACATACTTCATGATTCATTTTCGAAAGTCTTTTAAAGTCAATTTTTTTTCTTTTTCAATCAAGAATTTCAACAGCAAGAATATTTGTAAGATTTAAGTAAAAGTTAACGCTGGATGATAAAATTGTAAAAAATAAGTTGAACTGCTCAAATATTAGCTACTATGAATGCAGCTTACTGATAGTTTTTACATGTTGTATTTAATCAACACATTAAAACATTTTCTAAAATAATATTAAGCAAATTTGACTTTATGGATAACCGTATTGGTAATATTACTTCTCACCTCATTAATAGCATCGTAATGTGTTCCTACAATGATGGCGGGAGAGTTTGGAGCTCGAGCTTGGATACTGACCAACCAATGTTGGAGACCGGACAGTCCAGCCAAACCGTCCGGCACACGCCATACCACAATGTAGAGAGATCTTCGTGATAGGAAGTATTGATGAGTAGAATAATATCTAAAATTAAAATTTTCCATCCTTTACATTATAGGAATAAAATATCATTTTGATATCTCAACTAGGTCACACTAGACACTGAACATATTGGTGAATGATTTTCATTATATAAATTGCCATTGGTAAATTACAGGCAGAAATGTTTGTAGTGAGGAATTTCAGACATTTCATGGTATTTTCTGTACTTCAACTTATAATAAAGTTATCAAATATACAATAAAGCATACTTACTCTTTTTGGCCACCAAAATCCCATGTCCTAAAAATGACAGGGCCGTGAGTCGAGCGACTGCTTCTCATCGGATGTCTATCGTAAATCCAATCTCCAATATCTACACCAACGGTCGACATGTTGGTTCCGCGGGATGTTTTTGTGTTAACATTTTTATTGCCCATGCGTTTTGCCCAATGCTGCATTGAAAAATAGGTTGCATGCGGTTAGTTATCATCAACCCAAATGAGAAAAAATCAGAATTGAATTCTTCCTTCCACTGAAGTTTATTGAAAAATTATGAGTTGTATATGATGGTAGAATATGAACATGTTGAAGTTAATTAGCACCTTTCGAAAAGAAAACTAAATTAGTGAATCCATACATATTTAAGGTGATATTTTACTTGAAAACAAAAATATACAAGGAAAGGATTCAATGTTTATTGGAAACCAAAACCAAAAAAGTCCCAGTCAAAGTTTAACTAAAATGACACAAGTATCATTTTTACATCAAGATGTTAAGTTATCTAATATAATTCAACAATTCATAAATGGGCTTATCCGTTTTATACCCTAATCTAAATTTTTCAATGATATTTGAAGGCATGGAATGTTGGTCAAATATGTTGACATCAATAGTATAATTGACAATAAATTTTCAGCAATCTAATTTCTACTAAAATAGGCTGGATGTTATTGAGAAATCAACATAAAAATATTCGAGGTAATTATGGGATTTGCCACTGTATATTCAAAACATTGACTGGTCTAAAATGATTGCAAGAAACCTAAATGTTTGCTGAAAATTCTGAGCCTGCTTTTAAAATGGTGTACAATTTATGATTTCAATTATCTGAGTGTCAAACAAATTACATAAAACGCGTGAATTTTACCTCAGGAGGCCGTCTTCTATGGGCGGGAGCACTTTCCTGTCGTAATCGTTCAAGCAAACTAGTCTTACCAATTCCTTGTATGCCAACCACCATAAGCTTCATTCTAGCATATGGCTTGGCATCTTCCAATACGGATTTTAAATATCCTAGAAATCATAAATAGTGGTAAATATTAATAATAATCTGAGTACTGCATTCATTTCATAAATGTAATTGTATTGAATTCATAGAATTATGTTCTTACCGATGATGTCCATGGTTTTGTATTTCTTTGAATCTATCATTGAGCGTAAAGGTTCTTGTAATGGACATCCATTAGTATTGAGGTTCCACAGCCTTCCAAGAAGACCCATTTGAGGTGGCAGTTCAGATATATCTAAAACGAATAATAATAATATGGATATAAAAACTAATGCTAGAATATAACCTTATTTACTATGTCCACTCTGAAAGTGGAGCATATCGATCTGCACAGTGTGAAGATTTCTACCCCAGAAAATAAAGCACACAGAACTCTGCAAATTTAGTATTCCTGGTAGCCAAAAGGTTGGCATGCGTGCTTTGGAGCTAGAGATTGGGGGTTCGATTCTCACACTTTTAACAAAAAAAATCAAAGATGCAGGACTGGATACCCAATGGGTTAAGTAATTGGCTGACAACCAATTCTTATGAAAAAAAATCTGTCAAGACATAACTTCACATCGTCAAGATTCATATACAGAAAATTAGCCATGGCCGTTTTATTTATTTTGTAAAATAATATTCACGAGAAATATGTGACAATTGTTACAATGAACCCAATTAAAACACACTGCAGTAAATATGTAAATGGAATTGTATTAGTATTTTTAATACTTTAAGGTATTCATAATTAACAAATTGCTATTAATTTGCTAACGGCTATACATATGGCATACATTTTATTCATTGTGACATCAAAATTTATTGTTTTTTGAAAATATTTTTGATTAAATGTAGCATACCAGCATTTCCACTGATGTTAAGAACGGAGAGGTTACACAATTCGTGTATAGCTAGAGGTATACACTTGAGCATATTGTTAGATACATCCAACATTGATAAGTTGGGAAAAAGAAGTCGAGTTCTCACAACTGGGATAAGATTCTGAAACAAAAAACAATAAGCATTTAGGTGTTAAATAAGACTGCTGAATTGTTTTTTTATTTATTTACTCATTTGTGTTGATTACCCAATAACATATATTTTAGAATTTACTAGTCTATTAAATAGAAATTTTAGTGTATGTCTCATGGATATTATTAAAAATGACAGATGGGTCGATTTTTAATTTAACTATAGAAATAACAATCGTTTCAAGATTATTCCAATTCAATAAAAAGTTTTTAGTAGTAGTAGTAGTAGTACCTCTTCTCATATTGCAAGTAGACAAATAGAAGAGAGCATAGTATTCAAAATTTCTATATTACGTGCAATATGAGAAGAGGTACTATATTTTTAACAATTGTGGATGATCCAAAATAAATATAAATTGATATGTAACATTTAGTTTGAAATCCAAAAGTATTGAGTATTATTGTTAAATACTAACCCAGTCATCATCATCATCATTGTTGAGGTTCCCGTCCCTGGAAATTTTGTCTCCAACAGAAACTCTTTCCATCCCATCAATTAATCCACCGCCGTCATCATCTGTTGTCAGCTGTATACGAGTGAGTAAATTGTCGGCCAGAATCTGTGTTGCAAAGTAAAACACTTTTGATAACTTTCAATGATAAGTAAATTTTACTTACATTCCAGTGGGGAACATGGATCTCTACTGTGTCATGGGACAGGATAGGTGGTTAGTCATTCTGTTGTCATTGAGTTGATATACATATTGGACTATCCAAATACGAATGAACGTTATAACAATTTTAATCCAACTGGAGGTTTTGCATGCAATCTGCAACTTGTGCATTAGTAGCCTGGAGCATAACAGAAGCTGTACAGGGAACACTTAATTAAATTATTTTCAGTACATAGAGTCGAATTTTGATAGAACAAAATGTACCTTCCGAAATGGTCTTTAGAATTTTCGACTAACTGTTTAGAGTATCTTACAAGTGTTCTTAATCCATCTAGTCGTAAGTGTCTACGGGCGGAGCAAAGGGCGGCAAGAACGGCTCTTCTGACACCTCCCGCTGACCGAGCTCGACTACGTGGCACTCCCCAACCACCAGCGCAGTAACATGATAAGTTTCCTTCTTCCAATGGACCCCAGCTGTCCACCTGGATTGAAAGTGTTATTTTCCTTTATTTAAAATGAAATAGTCATATAAATTATATCAACAGGTAAAAAATACAGTTTTATGTAAGCTGAAATTGTTTCTAAATTCTAAATTATTTAAAATCAATTTCCATCAAGCACCATCAGTCAAAAATATTAATTATTGAAATTTTTTCTTTGAATAATTATTTTCTAGTGTACAATAGTTTCATTAATTTTGTAGTATTGCAATTGCTTACCTGAGGTAAGCTGGGCCAACAGGTGATTTGATTGTGACTGAGGTCAAGCTGCTTGAGTGAGTTGGGGTAGCTGGTTACGTGTGACATGCTCCGCAGACCATTGTAGGACATGTTGAGGCGAGCCAGGGTAGGTGCTAAGCAGGGTAGACCACAAGGAATGGATGTGAACTGGTTGTGGGATAGGTTGAGTGATGAGAGACGTGAACACCTGCCCGAAGGGGGAGGTGATGGAGGTCTTTCAGCCACTTCCAGTCCACGGGTCCACAGGTGATGTTTGCGCAGCTCTTGTTGCCTGAAATTTACATGCAAGTATTATTCAACATTTTTATTTATGTTTGAACTATTTATATCTAAATGATTTGAGTTATAACTGGAGTGAAAAATAACTTTTAATATAATAGAAGTAAAAGAGCATAAAATTGTAATATAATAATTATGTGACAGTTTTAGCAGCTGCAGATTCATGTTTTTAAGAATCCATCCAAGATTTCAATGAAATACTGGTTTTAATATTATATTGATAATGTGAACCCACTGTAGATCAGCTATAAAGGTATTCCATCCTAAAATAATATGATTTTTAGCAGAAATACAAGTGGTTTTAACCTATGTGAGTATGATTAAACAATTAATTTCAATTTGACAAAAGTAAATTTCACCCACATGACCCCTTCGACTTTCTTGATACACGGCAATGATTCCTCATCCAGTGCGGCAGATTCATAGAATCCGTCTCTGGAATAATCACGCCCCGATGATCCTCGGTCCACACTCCAACTACGACGCTGTACTGAAGATGATGCAGGTGAGATATGACCATGGCCATTTATTACACTTCCGTCGCCGCTACCTGTGGAAGTCACCGACAGTTGACCAGATGAGGTGGAGGTCGACAGCCGTATATCTTGTGATGAGTCAGAAGGAGAAAGGAGGGCTGAAGCATCTTCAGCCAGAGATACCTAATAATTTGAATCGATAAATTTAATCTATATAAAATTCTTTTAAAAAGAGACATTTAATTTTTTTTTTGTTATTAAATTAAATAAAATAGAGTGGAAGTAAAAATAGTAAAATGATAATATAATGAGTGAAGTGTTAAACATACATGTTCTAATCGTGTCGGTAAATCTCTTAAAAGATTCAGCGATGCGTTGAGGTCTCGCAATCGAGGGGCCCGCCAGATAGCATAAGGCAATTTTCTTAACTTGTTATTGGATACATCTAAAGTCGTTAGCGCTGGCAGAGTAAATAGGGCATCTGGTAGATGTTCCAAGCGATTTTCCTAAAAATTTGATATATTAGATGATTCAGTCATAAGTACTATTTTCCTTAGCCAAACTTTGATGGTCAATTTGTTGTGCTTTGATTGTGAATGCCTTTATTAAATCTATGTTGGTGCATATTTGAGCAAAGTTTATTCCAAGTGATGTTCCAAAATGGGTAGTTGATTAAAATTATGCAAACTAAATATTTTCTTTTTTAACCATTTATTTTATTGAAGTTGGTAATTACAAACATAATTTTTCAGAACAGAAATAAGATTTTTGTGAAATAATGAGACTGACTGATTATGTTATTTGTGAATATATTCAATCTACCTGAAGGTATATTTCTTCCAGAACCGGCGCTGTAAAGTATTCGTCAGCATTATGCTTTTGGCTTGAAGATTTTCTACTGCGACGACCTCTTGCAGATATTTCTTCAGCACTTTCTTCTGCATCAGTGGCGCAAGGCAAACGTTCCAGTTTATTTTGGGCAACATTTAGATATCTAAAAATTTTAATCATCATGTTTCAGTTTTTATTCTGCCATGAAGGAGATTGATTTATTAAAATAGAGTGTTGTAATATTTGTTTACCTTAAACTTGTCATTTGAAGAACTGCCAGAGGGATAAAGGTGAGAGCATTTCCAGAAATATCAATGCGAGTGACAGCGTGTAATGCGACTGATGGACCTCGCGGTGAGCTACGGAGACGTGGATTAACATGTAATGCAGCCTCTTGTATCCACCACATCCTAGAAAAGGCATATCAATGAAAATTAGGAAACATAAACTGTAAGATATTATAATAAGTAAAGTATTAAAATTCTATGCTTGAAATGGAACACAGTTGAGCTGTTATCATATCAATCCAATACCATCAATATGATACTATGGAAATAATAATCTTATATACCTAATTGTTGTGAGGCGGCAGCTTTGATTGTGCCAATTGAGCATAGCAGGTTGACTTGGAAAAATTGAACTGTAGGTAAGAAGCGGGGCACGACGCTGTTGAGGGGGAGATTCGTCACCTGCTTCTATTGGGTTTGAGACACTTCCAGGACTGAGAAGACCTCCCACTGACATACTTTCTGTCATCCCACGTTTATTGATTTTATATTCAGGATCCGGATAAGCCTGCGCAATTCAACAAAAATATTTTAGTCTGATATCAGTTATTGAATGTATATTTCAACTTATTTCTTGTTATAATACAAATATATATGACAATTATTTGATAGCAATTACCATCGGTTACCCATGTACTAATTTATTATTGGATTGTTAATCTATAGAATATAGAGAGAATCTTATTGATAGAGAGAATAATTTATGGCAATAAGGAGTAACAAAAGAAAATATAATCTATATATCTCAGTTTCGTCATACATGTAATATTAAGTTGTCCTGGGCAACGCCGGGTAACTCAGCTAAAGGCTTATATGCAAAGAAATAGTTTTTGTTCCCTTTATATAATAAAACTTCAAAAGATCATATAATATATAAATTGTGTATCTGTTACTGAATCATCAATAATTATTCAGATATTTACTTCTACAATTAGAAATCGTAATAGTAAATGTGGTTTTGAACTATAATACAATGTTTTATATATGTTGAAAAAATAAAAGTGTAGCTCAAGGTGTGGCCTTTATTAGAGAAAATATATCAACAATTTTTAAAAAATGAGGAATATTCCCAAACCTTTATTGCTAATAATCGTGCGACTAATGTTTCATCGCCAACATTTGCAACCTCTCTCAATGCCTGGCAATTCATGTCGAGTGCTCCATGTTTGAGAAGTAAATCTACCAGGGAATGATCTCTCGCTCTGAAATGTTATGGAAATAAAATATCTCTATGAAGTAATATGGAATAAGTATTTTGTAAGAAATATGTCGGATTTACCACAAACAAATGCAAACATAATAATAACACAAAAAAAATTAAATTGATCAGATTAAAAACATCTTTTAGATAGTGAATCATCTGTGGGTAATCAGATATTGACAAAATTTAATATTTTGCATTAAATGCTCACTTGCAAGCTTCCACCAATGCTGGCAGGCTGATGGGTTCTGGGGTGGCAGGAATGTTTGAGTTAGATGTTGAAGAGGTAGAACCGACAGATGAACAGTGTGGATTATTTGAATACATCAAACATTGCGACTGAGATGATCCCATTGATGCATCATGCGAATTGGAATGCTTTTGATAAAAGAAAAACAATATTTCAACATAAAGTCTCTAACAGGAATACCCAATGCATTTATCAGATTTTAAATGTATATAATTAATATTTTTGACTGATGGTGCTTGATGAAAGTTGATTTTATATTCTAAATTATTTAAAACTGGTAAACTTCCATATGTGAGATCAC
>JAGVSQ010011703.1:0-12078 GCA_022683975.1 Rhyacophila evoluta | reverse complement strand
ATCCATATGCTCCACGTTGAAAACGAACATGGTATATATATATACAAATATTTTGTTGGGCTCTTTTCATAAGGTAATTGTTTTCATATACTTGACATGGTTAGTTTATTGTTTTTTTTCAAATTTAATAATAAAATATATCTTGATTTTTCTATGACTTATTTAACCAGTTAGTCTCAAAGGAGCTGCTTAGTAAATATTTTCATTTATACTTAGTATTTCATCTCTACTTATTTATTTTTTGATAAAAATATTTTCCCAGACTTCATAAACTATTTTTCTACCGGAATAAAACAATATGAAAGCTCAATGGCAGTTGAAATTTGTATTTTATTCGTTGTGAAATCAACCTTTTGTCTTTATGAGAAGTTATGCCACTTAAAATAAATGGATAAAGAGTATTTTTCATCGCGTGGGTGAATTTAGCGCTTTCGTAGGCAGAAAGGATGTTTCCACCCGCGCAGAATTTTTTACTTCCGCTCCCTTTTCTGGATTGGTAAATTTTATTAAAATTTTTATTGTTGTTTTCTTCAGTCTATTTACTCTATTAATAGACGTTATTACCAGATATTTTTTATTTTATCACCCGGATACTGAACATATATTACGCCAATAAAAATTTTATATCTTTACTTGAAAAAATCTTTTAAAATCTCCTACGCGGATGATACTTGGCTTAATTAGTTCTTATTTCATAAAAATTGGAATATAATGAATTTAGCCGAATTTGAGAAGACTTCTTTAAAATATTACTCGGGAATTTCCCCATACTGAAGACAACTTTTTTTTCGTAATGTTTACGTATTTTTTTCTAATCTAAAATATGTAATAAAATTTTATGACTTCTATATATCATTAATAGATATATCTAGTCTCTATATTAAATAAATAATAACATAATATTAAAAAATAAAAGAGTGGCTATGAAAATAAGACGATAAGGTGCACGGACGTATATGTGCATCCACACTTCTCAATGGGTTAAAATGGACGTTTTCAGCGAATTTGGAAGTCATTCAGCGACCTTTTTTAGAATAGTATTTGATTTTTATTAATTGAAATATTTCTTATATCTTATTTAGTTCCCTTACTATATTCTTCTTAATCTCTTATTAAATAACATTTTGTCACAAAAGTATTGATATCACTGTCATAAATATGCAACGTAAAGATTAGCATGCGCACCTCGCATCTAGCGTATAATATTTAAAAACCATAAGTACGTAAGTGGGTGCCAATTTAGTGAAGTAAGTGTCTGACTATCAATTTTCATGGAAATAATCTATCAATACACGTTTTCACATTTTGAAGATCCAAATAATTTTCCATGGGAACGGACATCTTCATACTGTGTAGATCTATAAACTTTACTTGTAGAACGGGCATAGTAAAAAACTGTGGCGTATACAAACTAGTACATTCAGCCAGTGACATGAATTATTTGCAGCTTAAGCCATAAAATATTAATTCAGTGCGAAGTTAATTATACATTGCTATCAAGTGTCACAAACATTCAAGCAATAAACAAATGTTATATTAACCCGATGGAAACGCAGCAGATGCAGCGGACGCAGTATTACCAACTATCCAAAAACTTTTAAGAAGCGACGCACGGCCGAGCTCTTTCTCTTTCTCCGCAGTTCGAATCAACATCTCAACCAGCGAAGAGCCGCGCCGTTCGTCGTTCGTTTCTATCTACTATTTTACGCGTCTTTCTCCGCGAAATTTAAACTCTGTAATCGTAATACCTTTCTAATAACTTTCTAATATTTCAACTACAATAAATCGTAACATTGAAGATTAAGTAAGAGTGTTTCCTTGGACCAAATCAACATGCTACTACACATTCTACAAAACAATTACTTTCTCAGTGTTTTAAAAATGAATATGTATATATATTCATTGATAAATAAATATTTTGGAAACGTAACTAATGATTATTATAGACGTTTAATGGTTAAATGGTTGAAAGAGAAATAAGTTAATATGATAACGAAATATACATAAGCCACAAAATATTTCATTGCGTCGTGAAAATAAAACGTCACTTATTTTAGAATCAGTGTAATATAACACTCCGTAAAATATTATTCCAGTAACTCCAACGGTCGTCCTACCAAGAGAGGCATAAAACAATTTAATTGGTATATCCGTTTAGTGGTAAATCAGGGCAAGGGTTGATAAGCATCCCTTAGCCGCCCTTCGGAGGCACTGAGGGTTGTTTTATCTGCATCAGAATTCCAGGCGAGTGTTTGAGAATTCAACAACGCTGTGGGAAAACTGTTTCATGCATCCGTGAACAATATTAAATGGGTTTTAAAATACATGAGTATACTTAAGATTATACCAGTGCTGCAAAACCAGAAACTTTTAAGCTCTCTCAACTTTAAAAAGCTCTTTCAATACTTTCAGAGTTTCATTGACAAATAATTTGATACGGAAAAGTTTACCAATCATTTAAAAAGAGCTCAATATTTTAAACTAGTTCAAATTTACAAACGTTTGCGTCACTCATATTTGATTAAGATTTCTCTTTTTAAATATTCTAAATGCTTACAAATGACGTATAATATACAAATATTACTTTGTTAACTAAAATTATATGTGTTTATAACAACAGAAAAGTTAAATAATTCCTTTTACATTTAAAGTGGAGCATAAAGATCTCAACAGCAATATTATATGAAGATAGCCACAAACTTAACCTTTTCCATGCCAGCCAAATTTTACAAGGTTATGATTTCGGTTAATATATCAATATTTGAGATAAGATAAAAAACTAACCAACTTTTCAATAGATAGTAAAATACAATTGTATAAAATTAAAGTTGTAAGGCATTTCTATTGGATTCATTTAACATGGTGAGATAACACATCCGTGGAACGCGTATCGTTAATTTGACAGATATCATTTCGCATTAATTTAGTGTTACATGATTTTTTCAAATATTTGAAGAGATGTAAGCCGTCTATTTTTTCAAAGAAACTTCACCAAAGATTCTACATTATTTAGTACATTTTCTTTAATGAAGTATAGTTTATAAAAAAACTTCGCTTTTTATTGATTGTAACATTTTTTAAAAAGCTCGACGTGACGACATACAATGGTAATTGTTAGTATTTCTCACTATTATCATGATCAAAAGCATCACTATTGAGCATTCCAAGTGCTAAATAACTTATTTTTTATTCAACCATTTTTATGTATAATATAACAATACAAAATCATATTGTTTATTTAAGATAAAAAAGTAAACAAAACTATGTACTCAAATTTCTGAAGTATAACATATCGTATATGTTGTTCTTAGCATCGAGATGATGTAAATATGACATTACGAAATATATCAATAGATTATATTACAGACAAAAATGATGAATTGCCTACATGATCAATCTGCAGTATTATTATATTTTCTTGAAGTTTTGTGAAATATTTCCATAATAGATAAAAAGCTTGTTTTATATCGCATATAAAATCGTTTTTGTATTTTTTCTTATGGAGCTTTTAGTCATGTTTTCCCAGATAAATAATATGTTTTTTAATGTTTTGAATAGTAACGGTAATTTACGGCCATAACCACGGTAGTTTTGCCGCTAAGCTGTCTCAATTTGGCCTTGCTAAACAGCCAACATGTTCTTGTGGCTGTCCAGAACAGGATGCTTATCATATTCTGTGGGAATGTCCAAAAATGTGTACGGAGCGGGTTAAGAGTTACTCAAGTCGGTCCAACCAGCTGTTGGACCCATCGGTCCATCCGACTTGGTTGCCACAAGGGCGAATTTCATCGCTTTCAAAAAGTTTCCGGCGTCATACGGCAAGCGTGATGATTTCTTCCCATAAATTGCTTGACCAAATAGTCTCCATTTTTTTAATTAGCTTTTTTATCATTATATTTCTTTTAACTTCAGCATACTGTGGCAACCTAAGTCTTGGGTAATATATATTTACTCCTGGGACATTCCCGGCGAATAAAATAGGTTGCTTCTTCATATCAGAGCTTTGGGATACGCCTGATTAATACCAGGTCTAAGGATGGGGTGGGTGAATGGTAGGCACATTAGATAATAACGGTATTTTACGAAAAAGATAACAAAAGGAATATTACTGATTATTGATAGAATGGAAGTTATGTAAAGTGACATTTATTATTTATCGATGACTTCATTCTTAGGTTTACTTATCATTTATCTACTAATTGATATCATTAAAAATAGTATTCGATGTGATATTGAATTTAAACCAAACAAAAATACAATTAAAACTTTCTTTATGTTTCAATGAATAATATGATTTAAATGTATGAAAATAATACTTAAAAGTGGATTTAGCTGGAAACGTAATCATCGCAAAAAGAGCAAGAATAATAATAGTTATCCAATTTATTTATATATGGTACGTTTAATATTCCGATTGATTTAGTTATATACATGTTTTAGACCATGTACGCTCAAAGAGTCGAGCATTTGCATCTGCATGGTGCGAAGATGACCATTTCGCACATAAAGGATTCTTACAATGTGGAGACGTGTTGACAGATTTGTTTCATACGAGAATTAGTTGTCAGGCAATTGTTTATTTAGGCATTCTATGAGAATCACACTAGCTATATTACACCAAATACGAACATGAAGCTTTGGGGCATTTGAAAGACACATAGATACGAATAATAACAACAACAAATATGAAGCTATTTTCAATGCACCGCAAGTGCTAATTAAGTTCATTAACGAAACAATTTCAAAACTTATTGACGTCTATCTGTATTTATAGAGTTATACATAATTTATGAATTTCATGTTGATCTAATATTTTTTTCTAGCACACACCCATATACAAAGCTTTCATTTATATATATGTTAGAGCACGAAATATTAATTTCGAGGTGCTTTGAGACTAACAAAGTTTTTCATTGAGCTTTTGTCTAGTTTAGCTTTATTTATCAAAGGTTTTCACTCTCTGAATACGAATAAGAGTAATTGTATGCCTTATATAAGCCTTCTTTTAACGAAATGCTTCAATTTATGTGTGAAATAATGATTGCTTTTCACTTGGTTCATTCAACAATGTAATAACATAAACGTGGTGTATATTACATAAGAAATAAATCTTAAATTAATTTAAAGTTTCAATGGATTCTCAACACTTACATCAAGTCATAATTATTTAATTTTTTTTTTTTGTATTATAAAAATAATTGAATATATAAAACTGGTAATACTCAATTCCTCTCGAGGCTTGACATGTTACTTAGCTTAAAAAATGGTCACAAACAAAAGCAAAAATCTACCACATAATATATACAACGCATATCAAAGGTTATTAAATAACAACAATAAGCTGGATTTAACAGAAAAAGTACCAACAGCCATTTCTGATAAATGAATCTATTAACGGTAACTTTTTATCTATTTCGATATGTTTTATTCAATAGGTCCATATGTTTAAATATATACTGAAAATAGCACTCTCATTATTTTGATGTAAATACATCTTTAAAATTAATAACTAGTAATATATAAAAATGTAGGGTACTACGTATTCAAAAGCTTGAATATCACTAAGTTTCTTGAAAAATTTTATCGTGCAATCATTTGATTTCATTAAATAAATTAATAATGAAATGTACAAGAAAACTATTAAATTCATTGATATAGAAATTCCTGGGGCTTCATATGATAATTGTATGCTTAATTTCTTACTATCAAATCTGTTTTAATTCTGTTTCTCACTTTATTTGTTTTCTCATTTAGCTTATATCGATAATCATGTTTTAAATATATTTTAACGTCAATGTACAATAATTAGAAAGTCATCAAACTACATTCTTTCAAAAAGCTTTCATGCGAAATTACTTCAATACAGTGTTTATTAAAAGTAAATTAAAATTACTTTGATTTTAACGAGCTTTGATATTGTGAGAATAGGGTAAGTCTATTGTTTCTACAATTTGTTCGAAGCTTTAGGTTTTAGAATTTAAACCACTAGCGGTGGCGGAGTGTCATTAAAGCAAACTCTAGAAATGCAATAAAATATACAAAAACACTTAAACTCGGAGGCAGTAAAAGCAAACAGGCTATAGTGTGCTTGTATTTCTTCTGAGACTTAACTCTGGCTTGTTATTCGCTTTTGAATTGTCTTCATAAAACATTGAAAGGGATCGTAACGTATGAACATGGTGATCAAAAATCATAGAGTTTTATTGTACTTTTATTACCGCCATATTGTTCATCATTATTTTTGTTCCAAAACCTTTGATGCATTGTAATTTTATACATTTTTTCACGCCCGAAAATCAATCAAAAAAAAAACATTCATTTGATTAAAGCGTTTACACAAGTGATGATTAAGTTTAAGTTAATTTTCGCACAGATTTTTGGATGAAATCGATGATTCTTTTTCAAAAGAGAAAAGTTCTCCATTGACATATATTTAACTAAAATTTGGTGTAAAGCTTAGCATAATTGACTGGCTTAGTAAAAAAAGCTTGCAATATAGTAAATTATATTAATATAATAATTAGTCTACTTGGCTTCCTATTTTATATTTTTAAATAATATATCATGGTTTTTTTAACCAACAATTAAAATATAAAACGATTTAAAAGGTCACGAACTTGTTTAACAACAGTGATAATACTGACTTAAATCATTAGATAAAAATATACTTGGGAGTTTTGCAAAAATAAAACACATCGTTTTTGTTACTCGTTTCATAAACAATTTATTGCATTTTTTTTCTCCTTGACCACCCGCAACGTTAACCCCAGAACCATTATGCGGGCATATACTGTGGAGTAACGAACGCAAGGATCTTCAAAGCGCCAGAAGTATCGTAGGAGTAACTTTCCAAGAGCTTGGCTGGCGTGCACTAGAATGTTTATGTTTTCTATTCTAACTAATTATTCCCTGCTAATATCTAGCCTTGATGAGAAGAAACCTTCTTGCTTGCCGCAAAATTTCGCATTTTTTTTTTAAATTACAAAATTATCCATCGTAGAAACCAATTTGCAATGGCCTATCGGTCCGACAAGTGGTCGACTGACTTGAAATACTCTTATATTATATTATAGAATAATTTTCCTATTCTTACTTTATCTACTTGTGAGTAGAAAAATTGAATGTACACATTATTTAAATGATCCCTCTAGAAAAAGATTATAAAGATCTCTGTCGTTTTTGATCTGTTAGCTATCCGTTAATTTTCCAACTAAATAAATATCCAGTTCTCGATATCTAGATTTTTATTAAATTACTCAACTATGAGATTTGAACTCGGAATCTGAGATTTAATCATCTATTTTAACTTGTAGTACTATAGTGATGCTGAATATAGTTCAACAACCAGATCCACCGAATCATTGAAACCATTGATAGCTCCAACGTAAGCATGCTAACCTCTCCGCCATGGTGTGAGATTAAATGATAATTAAAATAGATGAATAATTATTTAAGCCATAAAGCGCATTTAATAAAATCCCTATCAACTAAAGCTACATGTAACGGACCAAAATAAAACCAGCCCAGTAGCGCTGGAAAACAAAAAATAACCGCTTCCTAGTTCGAACAAAAGTGCCATTTTCGATTCGATCGTTAAACTTGTTCGTCGTTAGTCCGTTATAAATCGTCAGTCGTTTAACGCGACGCCACCGACGCCTTTCCTTGGCGTCCCGCCCACCTTTCAGCCTCCGACGTTGGCGACCCGCAAATCCTTTTAATGCCCTGCCTTTTAACAAAGCCTAAATGGTTTAACCGGACCAATCTTCAACTGTTTTAAACACTTTTTGTTTTTATTATGATGACAAATAAACGAACTTGCACAGAGCTTTTGATCAGAAACCACTATGACTAAATCGTCAAACAAACTGTTGATTTAGATATTTATTAAACTTTGTTACAAAAAGATTTTTTAATTTTATTGTATTGAATATATTATATTAGTACATTATAGCGCCTAATCTAAAGAAAAGTAATTTAAGTTCATAGCAAACAATTCTTAATACATATGTATGAGATACTCCTGAAACTTTCAAAAGCGCTGATTTATCACACCAAAGCTTATATAAAGTACGCGTAAATGGAAATATTACTTAAGATCAATCAATTATTCATGCTTAAACACATTTTATGATTTAAAATGCTCGATGGTTTTAAATTCTTCGCAATTTTTCAACTGAAATCATTATTTATAAATAATAGGTACACCCGTTATACGAGCATATACCTTAGCGTAATGAGCGTGAGGCGTTCTTCAAACTGCCAGAAATGTCACAGGAGCAGCTTTCTAAGACTTTAATTGGCGTGTACTGGAGTATGCGTGATTTTATTCTAACTAATTAAACCTTTTTGTTATCTAGCCTTGTAGAAAATTATCCTTTATAGAAACCAAGTCGCAATGGCTGACCTGTCCGACGAATGGTCTAATAGACTTGAGAAGCTCTTTCGTTTCAACCGAAATAAGGAGACACACCCAGAGGATGTAAGTGTCATTTTTCATTTCAACACATAAGCTAGTAGGAGCTTCTTTAAGACCAAGCTAAAGCTTAGAGACAAAACCACTGTGACTAGTTAATAACTGGGAGCTCCAACGGTCTGGAGTCGATTTGTATATCTACATACGCCATTTTAGGTTAAAAAAAAAACAAATGCGTTTATCTGCCATTAGTGGAGGTGGTCCACTGCTTCTGCCAGATAATTATCTCAGCATTGTATACTTAAGTTCGGACCACAGTTCTACTACGTAACTGTTTATTGAGTCTAAGCCCATCGGCAGTGATACCATAATACCACCAACCACTGTCTCTTGTTCACTGACCAGTACGGTTGTGGAAACGCTGACCTGTATATGCAGATCTAGAAAAAGCACTCCAGCAAGAATGAGCAACGCGTTGGTAGAATAAGTTCCATATACTTTTGTAACGGATAATAATGCTGAGCGTTTTCTTCTAGGAAGAGGTTTTTTAAAATCTACAAGGCCGCATCTCTAGTACTATTATATATACTGGCAATATAGCCAGCAGTGCTCATGAATATTGCATTATATGCTATTTCAAGTGCTTTAATTCTTAAGTTTCAGTTGTTAAATGCGATGGCAAGCTGCACTGGTTTTGATTACTGCCTTCTTGGCGTGGTACACGAATGAGAGTTTACTATCTAAAAGTATGCCAAAATACGTGACTTTATCTGATACTTTCACTCTAATTTTACATATATTGATTAAAGATAACCTTGGTTTGAGGTTACCAATATCTTTTACAAGAAAAGTTTCTGTTTTGTGTGGTTAAAAGTAAGTTAGGCTCCAAGCTGGGATAGTTTCCAGCGCTTCATTAGCAGACCATTCGAGGCCCGCGCGGCTTTAAGCACTCAGTCTTATATTATATTTTACTACGGAGCCTGAAAACAGATGTTCAACTATATTTAGTACTTTTTTTGCTGGTGGTTTGTTTGTTGTACGTAATAATACTTATTCATCCTGATTTCTAGCACATATGTAGATATTTCACATTTATAATCACTATCATCATAGTTTATGTTACTTGCTAATTTAAAAATATAAAAACTCTCATCACCGAGACCCACACAATAAGATCATTTTAATTAAAAAAATTATGACTTCCACTTCTAAATACATCAATAGGGTGTGTTTTATGTTCCAAGCTGATTTGATTTTGCCGCCATTTTTACTTGGCTGTCATTTGTTTGTTCGTATTAAAAATTCGTTGACAGTAGTTGACAGCAATGTAATATGGAACATTTAATGCCACAAGAACGTGTTGAAATTATTAAAACATTTTATTCGAATAATTATTCAATTCGGCAAAAATCATCATGAGTGACGAAGCACATTTCCATTCAGCTGATTTTATAAATAAACCAAATAGTCGCTATTGGGGCACTGAAAATTTTCGAGTTATAAATCAACGACTTATACGCTTTTTAGGGTGCCTATATAGTAAGCCACGCTGGCCGGCGGCACAATATTTCTTTGAAAATTCTTAGGGCCAATGCTGTAACATCACCTACTTTATTGTGCCCGAATTGGACCATTTGAGCCTACAGCATATTTGATTCTAACGTAACGATTTCACACCACATCCAGCCTGTGCTACAGTATATTTTCTGATACACACAAACACATAATAGAAAACACGTTCTATAAAAATATATCTCTCTCATTCTGCCATATCGCGGAGCATATGGACACTACGTAAATCCTCCAGGATTCTCTGTCGCCCACCAACTACCCCGAGTCTTCCCATGTCGTACCGGCATCCATTAGTTTTACTGAGTAAATCCTATGGATAATATCCAACGGTCTTCCAGGTCACCGGAATCCCACTGGTCGGAAGAAAAGACAATCAGGAACCAGGCTTTCCGGAGACATCCGTAGTACATGCCTCAACCAGTTCTAGCGCCACTGTATGACTTTCAATATGAAATGTATCTTATATCTTAAAATAGATCTTCTCAATTTAAAAGTTACTTTTAAAAAATCCAGAAAATTATTCATCAAAGTGTTGATCACTTAACCCATCAGACATGGTATTTGTCCAATTCGTATGCATTTACTAGATTTGAACTCATTGCTATTGTTTAATACAGCAACTTTTATGGGGTAAAATATTTGAAAACATAGTATAAACATATGTTTTTACAAACAGGCAGTATTTATAACAATCAAAAATAAACTCTCTCAAATTTAACAACGAGATATTATTTGTTTTTTAATGCAGTAGAAAACTGAACGTGTATATGAAATTACAAAGGCTTATCAAATAATTGGAAGGCGTTAATTAAAGGACGCGTGCATACACACGTGCTTAATTTACTCGTAAAAGAATAGAAACAAAATTCTATTTTAATCTTAATTAAAACAAACACCTCGCTAGAATTTGGTGAAAACTAATCGAAAAATTAGTCGAGTTTTTATTTTTCTTTCCGAACATTAATTGAGACCGTCGAATTGAAGTGAGCCAACTGAAATATTAGAAAAAAATGGGTTAGATGCGTTATGATATTCTGCGTGTTATCAATTATCATGTAAGTGGAGTAAGCTAATTACTGTTTTCTTAAAATAAAAAAGCATTGACTTATCTTAATACAGTTGCCAGTGGTTAAGGATTGAATTATATATAAATCTTTTCTTCTCAAAATCACTATGATTATTCACTTCAATTAAAAAAACTTTGTCTTCTGTAGACGATAGGTTATCGAGCACACTTCGGAGCTGAATATTCTGGGTTCAAATCCAACACTCGTTTAATGAGTAAAACAGTTGGCTTACAACCAATGTTCATAAAAAAACAAAATTATATCTTATTTATATTTCATTTTTGGAGTGGATTTTTTCACTGTCTAGATCCATATACTCCACTTTCAAAGCAAACATAGTAAAAAAAACTTTAGAATGCGTCGTTTTATCTAATTAATATGTATACAGCTTCGGTAGCGTAGAGATTGGCGTGTGCGTCTAGCAATCCAGATACTGCAGGATCAATTCCCACATGCATCGAATTTTTCATAATCCAAAAATGCAGGACTAAATGCCTATTGGGTTGAGCAATTGTCTGAAAAATAATTTTCGTGAAATATAATCTGTCGAAACGTCTCCATATTGCGGAGATCCATATGCTCCACTTCCAGAATTGATATCTTCGCACTGTGTAGATCCACATGTTCCACTTTGGGAGCAAATATGGTACAAAAAGAAAAAGAAGAATATGTGATATACATTTATAAAAGTTTCATATTGCGTATTATTGTTTTAATGTATTTGGCGACGCATTTTTTTCGACTTATGCGTGGTCTTGTTGATAATTCTGCCACTCTGACTAATATTGGGCTGTATGCCCCTGATAACTACCTAAGAAATCAGGAACATCCACTGTTTTTCATTCCTAAATGCAGGACTATCCTGCCAGTAGTCATGCCGATTCGGAGGGCGATTGTGATGTTTTACGAAATTGCCTCGGATATCTATATCTTCCACCTAAGTGAGAGCAAGCTTTGATGGATGCTATTAGTATATACATTATCAGAATAGGGTCTGTCTAACTTACTTGGTAGACACTCTCTTTT